>VDFB02356544.1:0-39265 GCA_007258455.2 Sequoia sempervirens | reverse complement strand
TCATCTCAAGATATCCTTCCCAATCCTCATGTTTCTTAACACCATCCTTGCATTGTTGTGTATCCTCAACAATTTTTTCATCAATCAAATCTAATCTTGATCCATCATCATCTAACAATATCCTTCCCAATCCTCATGTTGCTTAACACCATCCTTGCATTGTTGTGTATCTTCAACAATGTTATCATCATTAATCCATCAATCCAATCAATCAACCCTAGCTTGGTTTTCAAAAAAAACCAAAAACAGATCACTGATATCATCAAACACATCCTTATCCAAATCATCAAAATCATGCAAAAATCCAAAAAATCAAAAACATATCAAAATCCGAAAATAGATAAAAAAAAGTTAGAAAATGTCAAAAACATGGTTATCTAAACTACGTTGTCTTTGAGCTTAAATGTAGGAAAGACTAATCTTTGATCAGCCCTTGACACACAAAAAACAAAAACATTTAAATAACCCAAAAATAAAATAAAAATAGTCTCATAAAATTTCAAAAACAACAAAAACATCTAAATATTTGAAAAAATTCATCTATACCATTTCTCTTTCACCCACAATAATCTCATCCATAATAAATAATTCATCAGCTCCACCCTTTTGCATAAAAAATAGAACAACCACAACAATCAACAAAATAAAACTTCAAATGCAAAATCAAAATCAAAACAAAAACCTTTTAAATGACAAATGAAACTCTTGATCATTCACAAACATTTCAATCAACCTTATATCAACAACCTTTTGAAAAACCTAACAACTTGCCACAATCCACTAATATGCACTAGGATGCATCCTAACTATAATGGGAATTATCTATTAACAAAACACTTTGGATACTTATCCTAAACAAAACACATCCCTTTGGCTATAGGTATGAAGAACATTAGATTGTTTATGTACTTGATCTTTTCTTTTGATTTATCTTATTGCACACATTCCAATGACCTATCAATAATGTCTAATAAATATGATTTAGAGAGAAATGAATAGGTAATTGATCATTATCTTTCATTTTCTCTATCTTTTGGATATTCTTGTTATTTAACCTTGGTCATGCTAATTTTGTTCAATGTGTAGGGAGGATGATTTGGATATTTTGGTGAATATTACTTGGGAGATTTTTCCTTTTTGTGTTTTGGTCAGAGATGTTTTAAATTTCTAAGGCACACCCTAACAAATTTTTATATGCTAGGGGTGAACAAGAATACTCCTATCTATTTGTTGAGTCAAACTCTTTGGCACTAGATACCCACTATCCTGGTTGTCTACACCTTGATGCATCATATCTATGTGTGTGATCAAAAATAAGAAAATTTATGCTCTCTACATCCCCAATCCCTAGTTAAGCAATACATTATCATCATTCATTATTATATCTAATAAAGTATCGATGACTCATAGACTTTTTGAAGTTCTACATATTCTTGGAATCAAGGGTTTATCCCTCTCATTCTTGTATCCTTTTTCAAGCTAACATTCTATCATCCAACCATCCTACATTCATAAAAAGTTAGCATACCCATCCTACATACTCATACATATCATCATAATAGGAAACATCATTCATCTCATTTTCATGATCATTATTATATATATTTGTTATTCTAACCATCCATACATCCATCGTGAACCTCTTTGTCATGAGATCGATGCTAAAATTGAACTTTTCACCCAATATCTTGAGGGGGAAGTGTATTGGCATACTTGTTTCCACTAGGGAAACAATGGTGTATCTAAAAAATTCAAGAAATTTTTTGATCTTGGCAACATCAATCTTTAAACCAATGCAACTAGTACATTGTTGTAAAGAGGGGCAAAATTTAGACATGCAAATTGACATTATGCATTTAAATCTATTGAATTAACATCATTTCTACTACTAATCAAGTAATTAAGTTTATTTGATAAATTCATTTCGTACTCACTAATGTTCACCAAATAAATCAAATTATTTGAAGTATCCTAAAGTTATCTCATCTAATTTAATAAATCAAATGTCAAATACCACAATTCCTTCAAGTTAATTAATTATTAATTAATTAACTCCTAATCATTATTACCCATTCTCTAGCTTTTGTCTCAACCTTGGTAAAAACCAACACCCAATTAACTAACCCACTTGCACAAGAAAATCAATTCTTTTAATTAACTAAATACCCTATTTTTCCTCACAAAAGCATATGCTTTGGGAATATTCCTTCATTAACTCCATTTATTTGACTTTCTTTCCCAAACATTAACCCCTCTTACATCTCAACTACATGCATTAACTATGTACATTCTCCAAAATGTGCTTCACCTTCATCCATTAGCCATGTGACAAGTGTCACAATCTCATTGGCTCTCCTTTAGTCCCTCATTCCTCCCATCTCTCCATTGTTCAACCATTCAACCCTATAAATAGAAGCCACTTCTACTTGAAATCCATCCACAATCTTAGCATTCTTACTATAGGCACTTTCATCTCCATATCTTGCATCTTTGAATCTTCATCACATTTTTTTCATCAGATCAAGAAGCTTATCAAAAGGGATTGGGAAATGGCTACTTTCCACATCGAAGTAACACCAATCCCAATATGGGATGATGGTTTGAGTTGTTTAGGAATAGATTTCATCTTCATCTTTCTTGTAGTTTCATGTTAGTTTGATATTGCTATCATTTCCTTTACATGCTCAACAATTTCATGGGGAAGGCTTTTATTTCATTTTTTCAATATTGACTAATTTAACTCATATTTTTCAATCTTTGATCAATGTAGATTTTAGTCTTCACAAGACCCCAATGGGGTTTGAACCTTGATGGCAATAACAACAACAAAAAAAATTAATCATCACACCATGCCACTATTGGCTCTATAGACACATGAAATTGATATCACACATATTTAACTAATTCATATTCACCTGCCAATTAAATTAATCAAGGTTATTTAATTATCTCCTAAAGTATCTTTTTTTTTTTTTAGACTGCAGGAATCGGGTAGCACGACCCCCTATAAAGTGCAGTGTGCCTGGTAAACTTTTTAACGTGACCGACGGCACTGGCGCGACACACCGTCCGGTACCATGGGATGGGGGAGACTAGAACTCGTGACCAGTAGAGCCGCAACAGAATTACTTAGCCAACCGAGCTAGGGCCCCCGCCCTATCTCCTAAAGTACCTTCATTTAATTAAATTAAATGTATTTAATTAAATGGATAGTGCATCAGTTTCCTCCCTTTTGATTTAAATAAATCCAAGTATCTATGTCAGAAGTCAAAATCACCTAACATCATCTTAATTAATCAAATCAATGATTAATGCTAATCCTAATCACCCATCACATCCTCTAGCTTTTCCCACTTGCATAAATAAATCAATTTATTAATTCTCCATTTTCTCTCAACTTGGAATCTTTTAGGAATATTCTTTGAAATTTGAATCTCCCCCCAAATTGACATGTACACCAACAAGGAATTTATGAGCTCTTACATGTCTCCTACATATCTCTTGCAAAGTTCAAACTCAACATTTAACTCATCTTGTCATCAAAGTCAAATTTTAAATTTGCCCCTCTTTGGCACATTGACCAAAATGTGCTCATTCCTCAACCTCTCACTTGTTCACAAGTGGCATATTTCCATTGGTTGGTTTTTAGTCCCACATCCTCCATGTTTGGCATTCTTTTATCCTTCTTGGCTATAAATAGAGAGTTTCTCTATTGTTTTAATCCTCCACAACTCATCCAAGTTAGCATTTCATCTTGATCATCATCTCCACAATCTCATGCATAAATGCATCATTGTCATTTGAATCCATATCATCTTCAAATAAATTTCATCATTTAGCTTATCCAAAGGGGTTGGGAAATGGCTACTTTCCACATCAAAGAAGCAATCCCTCTATGAGATGATGTTTGAGTAGTTTAGGAAGAGATTTCATGCTTATTTTGCTTATAATTTCATATTAGGTTGATGGTGTTATTGTTTCCTTTACATTAGCTCAACAATTTAATAAGGAAGGTTATTATCTCATTTGTTTAATATTGACTAATTTAACTCATATCTATCAATCTTTGTTTGATGTAGATTTTACCTCTCACATTTTGGCACCCACCGTGGTCTTGAACTAATCCATTTCGTTTCTATTTTGGCTTGTCTTTGAAATTTGTTGCTTCATTCTATTTTTTATCAAATGAAATGGGAACTCTATTTTTTAAATTTTTCTAACAGTCAAAGTTCTAAACTAATCTTGTTATGTTATACAAATTTTGAATCTCTATCTTTGATTAAGCTTTGTAATTATGGCTGCACTACTCTAGGAAATGAAGGATGCTCTAGCATCAAGTAGAGAACACAAGGACTAAAAAATCCTAAGTATATTAGAATGCATTGCCTTGGTCGATTCTTGTCTAGCCATGATGCAAGAAAATTGTAGTGCAAAACAAAAAAAAAACTATCTTTTTAGTCATGTCAAAGTTACATAGGAATAGATAGCTGCACCAATCATAAACACATAGACTGTTTGTGGTTATTTACTTCACGTTTAGGCTATTCTGAGTGCAACTGCATTCTTTCAATCCTCATCATACACCACTCCACTACACTAACTCCTCGTTTTGACTTTTTTTCCTTTTCCTCGTAACTAGATTTGTTAGCCAACAATCTCTCTCCAGCCCTCAAGAAAGCATTATCCCTTAGTCTTCCTTTCAACAATTTAGGTGAAGGGAATGCAAAGTATCTTCATGCACAGAAAAAATTTGTTGTGTAGTTAGACTCCAGATTTGGCTATATCCCAGTCCATTATTACCAGGTGAGAAATATATCTACTTGTTTGTCAATCTAAATATATATATATATATATTAATGTTATGATGTTGTTCAATAAACTCATATTCTTCTTTCTTTCATTGCTAAACACATGAATATTGCATCTTTATCCCTACCATTGATTGGAAGAATAAGGGATGGTTGAGATGACTTAGATCTTAGCTTTGTATTAGTGGCTTAAAATTATTAATGATTGAGGAAGTATTTGGGGAGTCGATGTCAATGTTAGGTGCCACTATTTAAGTCAATGGCTAAAAGCACCATAACAGTTTTAATTGGAGTGCTTCAATTTCTAGTAAATATAATGTTTTTGATAAAGGGGTAAAACGGGTTTTACAGGGACCCGAAACGACAAAGTTTACAATAAAAAGGAGAGGACACAAAAGTCCAACCGAAAAAACCAGCAACTTGAGAGAATAGGGAAATATAATATATATACATATAATGTTGGGTCCATATATATATATATATATATATTGTTTCTATGACAATGCCTAACCTTTGTTGTCAAGATGGACACACAACAAATAAGACTCCCATACAGAAGCAAATTCAAGTGTAGCAAGCAATGGTTGAAATTATATCTAAGAACACAGTTGCTATGAATCTCATTTTGAAGATAATATATAATGTGGCTTGAGAGCACTACTTCATTTTTCTTTTTTAGCCTTAGATTCAATAGTAATTATCCAATACTATTTTATGCAAGAGAAGATCTAACATACTTATTATTGGGCCTACTAACTGTGCAGGGAAGGTGTGAAGGAAGCATTTGTCTATAACAATGTATGGAAGAAAATTGAGATCCTCAACAAATACACACATTAGAACTTGTTTCAAAATGACATAGGGGAATGGCATGGAACTAGACAAGACATGGATAAGAAGATAAAGTGTCTTAGAGGAAGGGTGGTCCAACTCTATCAATCCTAGAGTGCATCAATCTTGAGACTATCATTATGAGCATCAAAGAGGTAATTTTGGCTAGATCATGGGTTTTATTGCAGAAAACGTACTTCAATTAATCATTTTTGGAAGCTTTCATAGAGAGTGGCACCTAATGATTATCTTTGGAGTCAAAAAAATTTTGTGCTTGAGCTATAACATATAGTCACTTCGGTTACGTATATATTCCATTTTAAAAGGCTCTATCAAGTCAAAGTGGCAAGGAATTCAAGGGAATTTATGTTGCAACATAAAATATAATGAAAGACAGATGTAATCTAGTGAATAAATAAGGGAAGTGATCAAGAATGGCAGATATATAGTGTCACATTCCACTATCATGCATGGACCACAGTCCCCCACATAGCCAAGTGGTAGGAGAAAAAGGTAAATACTCGATCAAAGGATGGATTTTGTTTGTGCAAAATACTTGCAACATTAGAGCTTTGGAAACAATCTTGGATGAATCTTAGAGTTAAAGAGGATTGAAGCATTAAATTCAGAGTTTTTAAAGCATTTTTTAAATGCTTTGAGCTTCCATTTTATGCTCTAGTTTTTTATTTTAAATCAACTTACATATTTTTTAGGGGGTCTAAAAAGAACATTTCAATTTTTTCAACAAAAGGGCTTAATACAAACTTTAGGACACAAGCTTACTAGAGTTGGTTTTTGGACTTAACAATTGAACAAAACAAATTTTCACATTTCCTTTGGTGCTTTAAAATGAATAAACATAATTGCTTTGTGGTCTAAAAATGAACATTTTTTTTCTTTGTTTTGTAATTGCTTACTCAAACTAACACCATTGAAAAGATGTATGCCCTTCTCTCACACCTCACGGCGATCTTGAGAATCAAAAGGTTTTTTGGTGGTCATAGGGTGGGATAAAGTGATCACCTCCACACTTCATTTTGGGTTTAAAATTGAACAAAACACTTTGTGAGTGTGAGTAAACCTATTGCATGTATTCTCCCTTTGTTTCTAAATGAAGGTTGATCAAACTATGAATATTTTTGCTCACTTTTTTTTTATCTTAGAGGACCTACCTTGGGGAAAAAGTACTCACCCAAGGGAATGAATCAACTAGTAACACTCTAAAACCAAGAGTATTCCCAGGTGGGATATAAATGTGGGTATTGGAATAAATGCCAGTGTCATGTGGTTGGCTCCAATGAGAAGGGTAAAAATGGTCTCACACCACCTTAGCTTAACTCCTATGAATAGAAAGTCCAAATTAAAACCCTTGTTGGAAAAATTCCAAAATCCCTATCTATTTTTTGGTGCAAGAATAGTCATTCTGAAGCCAAGCCATAGTTTTACAATTTTTAGTAGAAATGGAAAGTATGCCATGGGAGTTTCATGGGTATTGATGCTTGGCTTCCCTGAGAAGTGAGTGTCATGGAGGGGAGTCAATGGATTCAATCATCTAACCATTCACTAAAAATAAGCATAGCTAGACTTGTCCAAGTGGGGACTCAACAAATATTGTCTCAAATATCCATAGGTTTGTGATTGTTCTTGAAATAAAAACATTTTTCTTGATTGAATTTTTTTGAAAACATACATTCAACATGAGCATCAAATCCCAAACCCTTTAAGAGAAGCAAATACCCTTGAACAAATTGACATGCTATTGCTTTCCCTTGGGATTCTCATCCTTAGAGGCTTCTAAGCATTTGGATTTCATCTCAATTTGCTCCTACTAAGTTCAACATTAGGTAACCTTTTCCTTGATTTCCTTGATTTCAACATAATGCACTTTGTGGGATGAAAAATAATTAGGACATTGGACATCTAGTTTCAAAAGCTAATCAAGAAGTGTTGGTGGTAAAAAATAATCCATTAAGAAAATATTAAATCAATTGGACCCCACACATGTGCTTGGCATCTTTTAGTCATATCCAATTTTCATGAAAACATTGGTCTTTTTTTTTTTTTGAACTACTCTTAGAGAAAAGCATGTTCTTCACTATCTTGGTCTAGTAAACAAGGTCCTTCTTAGGTTCATTTTGGATCAAATCAAACACTTCATCCATTCCAAAAATTTATCATCTCCATTTCATAAACAACTTTAGAGCTTTGGAAACATCATTATCTAGACTTGGGAACATCCTTAAACTAAATCAAAATCATTTGTTTAGTTAGGTGTGTTTGGATTAATCCTTCCTCACACACTTAGTTAAATTATCACTTCTTTGGACAAGTTTATCCTAAGATAACATCTAACATCTTAGGGTTTATAAGTTCATTATCCAAATCAAATCAAAACAATCAAAATTGTTGTGCCCTTAGCACACACGCCTCGTTTGAAATGGGGACCCTCTTTTCTTTCGCCTTGTTAGGTCATTTTTGGGGCCGCCTCATTTTGCATGCCCCTCTTTTTTTGATGTTTCGTATGGTCGATGTTCCTCCAAAGTTTCATCATAAATTGATAATGCCTCTGCTTTTGGTTTTTTGCTGCCTTCTGGGGCCTCAAGGAATCCCTCTGGCATTTTGGCCCAGAAACGGCCCTGGGCTGTTTCGGGCCCGGGCATCCGGGGTTCCCTCTTCGGGTTTCCCCTCTAGAAATGCCATCCCTTGTGGCATTCACCGAGCATCTTTTCGGACCTCGGGGTCTGTCCTATCGCCCTCCGTCTGAAACTTGTCACAAAATTTTTGGCGCACCACCTGCCCCTTCGGGCCCCGAACCCCGGAAGTCCGCTTCTAGGGTTTCATCTCGGTCTTGCCATCCACGATGGTGAACCTCCCATAGCTTCCTGCTCCTCAGGCCCCGCCTACCTTATCTCCATTGGAGGTCTTCCCCATGGCCTGTCTGTCGTGAACTCTTCTGGGCCCAGCCGTCCAGAATTCTATTTCCAGAATTTCATGATGGTTCCCCTGTCCCTGACGGCAGATCCCTAGTGGAGTCCCACCCTCCGGGCCCTAGGCAACTCCTCGTCATCACCGTTCAAATAAGCCAAAATCTTAAGGCGGTCGTCACATCGAGTCTCCATGGCCACTGGGCCCCAGCATTCCTGCCGCCGCCGCCAACCTATCTTCAAATTCACCAACTTTTCCCTCGATCATATGAGCATTTAATGCAGGAATTCATGGCTGTTGGGGTATAAAATGCCCAATCTGCCCAAGTCATTTTCATAAATAGGATTGGGGAAAAATTGGAGAAGCTATCATCTGGAGCCCACCACCTTCAATAACATCACGATCATCACCGTTTGCCTCATTCCGACCAACGTAGGTGGATCCCACGTCTCACCACTTAGCATGTTTGAGGTAGGCCATCCATCTGCCATTCCCGAGCTCCTCTTCATCATTTTGAGAGATTTAAATGAATTAAATAATTGATAAGAAGGCATAAAGGGATAGAACACTAGATCGCGCACCAAACCCATGCGGCAAAAAACTGAGCAAACCACCCAAAAGCCCTCCTTGCCAATTCCGGATGTCTCCCTACTATGGCTATTCTTCGCATAGGAAAAACATCCTCCCTAGGCCCGAAACCCACCTTTGCCGTCAAAACTCAAAACTTCAACCACTTGCCGATGGTAATCCTCCTCTCTGGGCCCGGTTCATCAGGTTTCCCTACCCGGGCTTCCGTTTGTCTTCCGCCGTGCTTGAACTCCCAAACCACACTGCCTCCCAAACTGTCAGATCCTGATCTCAGCTCTGCCGTAAAACTTGGAACTTAGACACGCGTCCTTTGGTCATCCAAGGCCCGGAACCCCGAAGTTCCATCTTTGAAGTTCCGCCTAAGGTTTGCCTTCTTCAAACGGTGAATGTCACCTGACGTCCTTCCCTCTGGGCTCCATCGATACTTTAGCTTATTAAAGATTTGGCAATTTCAAATCAATCCATCATTTTTTCCTTCGGGCCCCAAACGACAGGTTTCCCCACTCAATTTTTCATTGGTCCCACTGCACTATCCTTCGGCAAAGTCATCGATGCCACCCAACCCCGAGACCCCACATTCCTCTCTGCCGTGGGCATGTTCTTCCGTGATGGTGACTTTCGCGCCCCCAAGCCCCTAACCCCGGACTTCTATTCTCGGATGTCTGTCACTCTCCTGCCATTGGAAAATTTTCCCCGTTCGCCCGGTCGCTGGACCCTAAGCTTCCATCTGCTGTGTGTTCTTGCCAAAACTCCTCTCAGCCACCAACACGCTGAGCCCTATGTCCCGGGATTCTAGTCCTCACCCGTTGTTCCAAACGAAGATCCCCACTCTGTCATCCGCTCTCTGGGCACCGGTATCCAGACTTCCATCCTTGGAAGTCTGCCTCTTGCTCGCTGTTGTTAATGAAAAGGTTGATCGACGCCCTAGCCTCTGGGCTCCGCCACACCAAGTGCCACTAAGCCTAAATGATAAACACATGCCGGCCATCCTTTGGCCCCCCGAACCTCGGCCCTCGGACTTCCACCACTGGATTTCTATCTGTTGTCCGCCGTCACCAATGACCATCTCTCAGCAGCTTTCCAGCTTGAAAGCTCTGAGTCCTCCTAGATCGATCCAAATAATCCCCAATCTGGAATCTAACCTCAACCCACATGCTAATTTTTGGCCCTCTTCATCATGAGCTTCTTGAAACATTAAAATTTAACCAAGGAGGGCCTCCGGGGGCTTTTGACTGCGTTTTCCCTTCCAGACAGCATTCCTGCCAGGGAAGTCTAGCCCTTTGGGCCTAGATTGTCCAAATGCCCTGAAACGAAGATCGATAACATCTAGAGATAAGATTTATGATATACTTGATTGATTATTTAGATGCTATTTTTGAGATATGGACTAACATGAACGCTTTTGATATTTTATTGTGCTGACTTTTCCCTTACTTGTAGAATATATGGAATCAGGAGTAGGAACTTTAGGGGCATCTGCCGAGAAGGATAAGGGAAAGAAGTCAGGAAGGGCCCCCTGGGGAAAGGAAGACAAAGATCAAATCAAGTATTAGTTCCAAGGCAAGCTGCTCCACTCAAAGGTCACAACCGATTGGAAGAAAATTTTAGATACTAACATCGGCCAGGTTGATATAGATGAATTCACTCAGAGGGTCAGGGTCAACCCGAAAACAAAGAATGCCAAATTAATACGACATAGTGGAATAGCCAAGGCCACCGGTTTCCCTCCATCTCTCGTGGTGCCCAAATTAGTAATGGCTTGTCGATAAGTCTATCAAGCTAATACTAGAACAATTGTGGATAAGGAGGGAAACATCCTTGCAGACATGTCTCTAGAAGGGATCACCAAGACATTCCACATTCCCACGTTCCAACAGATGGAGGTCCCCACATTAGAAGAATGCTAAGTGGCATGGGATGTGAATCCAGCAGGGTGCAAGAAGTCAATCAACCTCCATTGGCTTAAGAAAAAATGGGGTAGCGCTGCAAAGGTTCCCCAGGAACTCTTTCGTAGTGATTTTCATGAGGACTACCATGACCTGGTGACCATGTTGAGTAGGGTTGTGGGTCTCCCAATGACCACCTACTTCCAGGAATGGATGGCCTATTTCATTGAGTAGATTCTGCAGGGAAATGAAGATGTTACGACCAAGGTTTCATTCTATTCAGAAGGGATCATAAGTAATTGCTTCCATGAGCAGTTTGTCAACATGAAAAAGAGCTCCAAATTCTACATGACCTCCTACCTTGTCTACTCCCTAGCAGATCAAAGACAATACAATGGGTTGTTTGTGGCACCCGATCAATGGCAAAAGCGAGGACTCAAACCATTTGACAAATATCCGCAACTCCAATACCGGAATTTCAAGGAGTACTGCTGGGTCAATGACGACTTCATTGGCCATATCATTAGATTTATTGCCTGAGACTTCGAGAGGAGAGTCTCCCATAGCGCTAGGGCACTCCTAAGGCAATATGCTTTCATGTTCATCCAGTTCCCAAAGTTTACGTACATCCAAGCCCAAGGTTTCACAGAATGACCAAATAGATTACCTCAGTACCTAAATGATAGGATCATCCTCTTGGAGCTTTCTTGGTAGCTCCAACACATCTAGGCAATCTTCAGCGACAAACACATAGCAGGGATCTCCTATCCCATGAACCTTGGACAGGGCCTGTATCGACTACAAACCTCTCAATATGCCAATAACTTTGAGAAGGAGCTCAAGGAATACCATTTCGACTGGTACACTGCTCACCCATAGATGGACCCACATGGCCACATCAGGAAAGCAGTGGGGCTAGCATATGCCCACCAATACCACATTGAAGGTTTCTGGGCTGACTGCAAAGACGACAAGGAGGTGCACACAAGGCACTACATGTGCATGACCATGTAGTTCCTGAGAAGAGTGCAACCATTCCCAGTACCAGGCCAGGTTGAGGAAGACGAGTCAACAATCATGCACTCAAGGTACCTTATAGTTGCTAACCTGCCAATACCATCAATCAATTGGGATGAACAAGAGGTCGACAACCTAGACACCATCACCCAACCGATTCTAACTCATACTAGGGAGTGGATCAATGGGCAGGTGGCACATTTGAAGTGACAAGGGGTGGTCCTAACCTATGAAGGGCTCAAGAGCGAGCCGAGTGCCACAGAGGACATTGCTGCCACCACATCAACTGGTGAGACCTCCAAGTCTCCTCCAATCACCAGGTCCCAGAAGAGGAAAGAAACAGAGACCGCACAGTCTTCGGATCCCAAGGCCCAGACAAAGAAAGAAATGGGAGACCCATCCCCCAAAAGGCTTAAACAGGTAGTAGGCATGACAGAATTGCAGCCCCCATTAGCTATCCCTACCCCTCCTGTGGTTGTTGCATCTCCACCAGTAGTGGACATTTCTATCCATCTTGCCCCTTCACCTCTGGCCAAATCAATAATAATCATCGACTCCTCTTCTGGCATGACCACTCCCCCTTCTTCTACTACCATGTCGCCAATCACATTACTCCCTCTGGCAACAATAACATCACCTTTTCCCATTGCCACTATGCCTGAGGCTCTTACAAGGCACATGCAGAGTCTCCCCCCTGAGCTCTCCTAGATCCTAATGGATCCAACTCTCCAAGCAGCCCTCGCCCAAGTCCTCACGACGGCTCAACCTTCACAACTGCTGATCGGGCTGCCAGCCATGGAAGCCATAATGCAAATTTCAAAAGAGTTGGAGGAGTGAGACTAGGAAGCCTCAAAGTCTGTTGAGGAGAAGGTCGATGAGTATTATGAGCACCCTAAGTACGAGCACCGAACCACTGACAGGGCGGTCTATGAGGAGGAGGAGACAGGCTCTTATGAGAGTGGAGATGAAGAGGGTGGCTCGGGTGCTAAGGAAATCATCCAGACATTCGATGATGACCTTGAGGAAGAGGTAGCACGGCAACTAAAGGATGTTGGGGCGAAGGAAAAAAAGTGACCACATGGTGAAGAGGGGTAGCCACCAGAAGAGCAACAGACAAAGGACCTAATTGAGGCTGAAGCCCATGTTATCACAAGCCTCGAGGTCGAGGCTACCGAGGAGAAGAAAGAAGAAGCAGCAAAAGAAGAAAGCCCCATCCGACTGCTATCCACCAAGCTGCCTGTCAAACACCTCATATTCATTCATGACTCCAATGAAGAGGAGGAGGATGCTATCCAAAAGAAAGAAGAACTCCAAGAGGAAAAGGAGGAAGAAGTCTTTCCTTTGACTGAGAAGGGTGAGGGTAGCCGTGATTCATCCAAGGATAAGTCTTCTATGCCTGAATGGTTGGAAAGGCAACTTGAGAAGATGACCCTTGTGCTAAAGGAC
This sequence comes from Sequoia sempervirens, assembly GCA_007258455.2. Classification (NCBI taxonomy): domain Eukaryota; kingdom Viridiplantae; phylum Streptophyta; class Pinopsida; order Cupressales; family Cupressaceae; genus Sequoia; species Sequoia sempervirens. The sequence goes on along the minus strand of VDFB02356544.1, from coordinate 25,764 downwards.
CCAAGGGCGAGATTGGAGGTCATCTTGGCTCAATCCCAGATCACAACAAAGAAGGAGAAGAAGCCTAAGGTTAGATCCAAGATAATAATGGATGCTTCCAGCTCCCAAGCAGCGCAAATTGCAATGCCTACAATTGGCCAAATAGGGGTGAGTTATAGCATCTCTACCATTGACTTGGGGATAGGAACTAGAGAGCAAAAGGTCGAGCACCTTCAGGAGTCAGTGGCCACAGTGGTGCACCTGATAAAGTAGGACAAAATCTCCAAAGATGAGCTCAAGGTGCAGGTTGTGGCGTTAGCAGACTACATACAACAATGGTCCTTAGTGGACGACCTGCCCACCACCTCCATAGTCGTGCCACAATTACTCTCCAAAGAATAGATCGATAAAATGGAGAGAAGGAAGAACTTGGAGAAAACCACCGAGGATTGGTTCTGACAAGTCACACTCATCAGAAACATGGGAATCAGCAGGGCTGTGTAGATAGCCAACAAGTTCTTGGACCTGATCCAGTCCCTGGAGAGCACAAAGAGGCTCTGCACCAATTTCCCTACCACCTACGACTCCACCTTCCCAAGAATCGAAGCCATCCTTCAGATGCCTGAGGTCTCGTGGGAGGAGAAGCTAGAGCTAAAAAAGGAAGATCACTGGCTAGTGGATGTGTGGCGCAGAGACCTCAACAACCAGAAAGATAGATTGGAGCAAATCCTAAGCAGGGTTGATCCTGATATTGAGTGGATCAAGGAAATCCAAGCGGAATGTGCCTAATATCTCAAGCTGATGACAGGCTACAATATGCCCACAGTGCAAATGGATCCAGAAAAGATCAAGCCATACTTCCAGGAGAAGATGAAGGACGAGACAGTTGGAGAAATCACAACGGAGTTCCTAAGTTTTGCTGGCCGCACCTTCGACCAATCAGAGCTATTTAGGGACCAAGGCTCAAAGTATGATGAAGATTGGAAGAGGCTGGAAGAAAATGCTAAGGAATAGAGCTACTAGGCATTGCAATGTGAAATCCTCAAAATCAACAAGATCCAGGCCGTCATCCTCAAGTACATAGAACACGCAGCTTCCGAGGAGTAGGAGGACAACCCAGCCAAAAATAAAGACCTTCCTGAAGAGTAGCTACAGAAAAGGAAACAACAATCCACTAAAGGACGAAAGAGCTACAGTGCCATCCACAAGAAGATGAAATAGGGAAGGGACAAAAATGTATTTTTAATTGTGATTTATTTGGGGCTAGGTGAAACCCTATTTTGTAATGAATCTTGGCCACACAATGAGAATGAATCTTGGCCATTCATTTAACTTTTTGAAAACTATAAATAGGGCAATCTTCTCATTTGCAAGGAGAGAGTTGAGTTGTTGTAAAGACATGCTGCTAAAATTTATAAGAAAATACATTGACTTGGTGTATTTTTTTGGTTTCTCTCATGTTATTTGATTCATTCTCCAATGTCAAATGTTTAGCTTAGATCTTATTGCTGTTTAGTTAGCTGTCTTATTTCTTTGGATAAATCTTAGGAATGTTGTTGGGTGATTGTGAAAATTCCTACCTTGTTGATGATTCCTTAGTCCATATTTTCTTCTATTTGCTGATGGTAGATAGCTGTGCAAAGTTAGCCTGGACTTGGTTTTAAAGCTGCTCCAAACATTCATCTTTGATTCATGCATGTATGTGGTGGATGAAGGATGAAATATCTGTATCCTTTAGAAGATAGCACAATTTCCATGATACTGTGAAATCCCTAGTTAAGTGGGATATTGTTTCAAAAAATTGTCCATTGTAGGAGCTCCATTGTCACTATTCATAGCAAGCTTCATACTTAGAAACTTTTCCTTTCCTTCGCCCTTTTTCCTTTTTAGTAACTGACCTATGATAAGGTTCATTGCACATTGTAAATCCAAATCCAACAACTAAATGGAGTTCAAGATTGTTGTTTGAACCTATAGTCAGTGCATAACAACTTTCCATCCTAAGGACTCCATTTCAAGATCCAACTTCCATGCTTTGTGTCCACACTTTGTATTTTCTGTAAGACCGCCTTGTGATTCCAGCAAATCACATTAAACTACTGAGGTATCTAAGCATTGTCATGACCTGACATCTGAGAGACCTTAGGATAGTGTTCTTCAATTCGATTGTGGGAGATTGTCTTTCAAGAGAGGTAGTGCACCTACGCACTGCTTGTGTTGAGAAGTGCATAAAAACACCATCAACAGAACTGTTGCTAAAAGGAGGGTCACGGTGAAAATACTAAGTTGAAGGATAAAGTGAAGCTAGATCGAATTGGATCATTCTCCCTAGAAAGATTTCAACAGATTCTACGGTGAACACCAAACAAGGGAGAATTTGAAGAATTATAGCCTCCCGCGAGGGCAAAGTGAGCTCAAGGAAGTAGCGTTGCCTCTTCCTCTTCCTCCATTCCATCTGCCTCAATTCCGCCCTCACCTTCATTTGGTTGGCCTTCATCTTCCACCCAACCATCTCAAACTGCATTTGCACCTCCTACCTCCGGTAGCCAGGGGTTCACTCCTCTCCTAGCCCTTCCAGCCCAAGGCACAGTCCAAACAGCCATAGCTCAAGTGCAGCCCCAGATTGTTGTTGTATAGTAAATACAGCCCCAAATTTCCATTTTCCAACAGCAAGTACCACCTTCGCCACCCTCCATGGCTTGGTTAGCGCATAACCCTTCGCCGATACATTTTGCTATCTACAATGATATGCCCAAAAATCTGGAGAGATTTTGCTCAAAGTTTCATCCATGTGACCTACAGAGAATAGCTGAGGAGCATATCAAAATATTTGAGACAGTGATCACCGAAATGCAAGTGGACCATGAGGACATTGCATGTCAGCTCTTTTTGCATTCATTGGGGGAAAAGTCCTTCTATTGGTACATTAATCTGCTGAGGGGATCCATTACCTCATAGAATCTGATGAAGAATGTCTTTCTATAGAAATACAAGATTCTTGTTAGCCCTTTGGAGCTTTACCAACAGTTCATGTCTGTCAGGAGGGAAGTCAACAAATCTATTGGCTCCTTCAATGACTGTTTTCATCAAGTTTACACAAGGCTTCAGGATCCGTACCTCCATAATGATGCAATGACTCTCTTGATCTACTATGCGGCGTTGGAAAACCTCACTTCTTCTTTGGTGAAAAGGATGTGCCCACCGCTCACCTCTCTAATGACCGCCTATGCAGAAGCCATCATCACTAGTGCGGACTTGGGGCATAATATCTCTGGCCCACTACCTTCTTTGGGTCCGGTAGCCCACCCAATGAAAATTTAGGGGCTTAATCAGGCGTTTTCTCACCAAACCCCTCTTATGAACTAGATGCCTCAATTGCCTATGGTGCCACATCTAGGACAACCATTGAATTATGTGCCTCCCACACCTTCCTATTCATAGCCCTAGCATCAGTACCATTACTCTCAGACTGCTCCACAACATCAAGCATATTCTTAGCAGCCCCAGGTGCCATTGTACCTATCAAGACCTGAGTTTCCTCCAGCCTATTAGAACCAGCCAACAGCCCTGCCCGCTTTTCTCCAAAATCCAGCGCCATCACCAGGGAGCACAACTGAGAGAGATAAGTTGGAGGAACTTACAGAAATGATCAAGAAAATGTCCACAAAAATGATGCACCTAAAAAACTAGAATAACTAGTTGCAGGCCTCCTAGTGTAATTTTCAGGCCAATCTTAATAGGAATAGCCGAGACAATAGAGATAGCAGAGATAATCGAGAAGGAGGCACTTCCTCTGGGAAGAATTATGATAGGGGGCAAAACGCCAATAAAAATGTAGAAAGGAGCCCTTCTCAGAGGAAGAATCATACATGGAATACTAGGCCCAATAATGGAGGAGTACCTATGCCTTTTGATCAATCGGCAAGCAACGACAAAATGTCCTGTGGTGTTTATCTGGCTGAAACAGCCTTGTCTGAATGGTGTCGACTTCACAAAACTAGCAAACATTCTAAGTTGGATTGTCCTAAGTTTCAGACAATTGCTGAAATCTTCCACGTGGAGGTACAAAATGTAGTTGACAATGCCAATTATGGGGACAGCATCCCATCCAAGCCCTACGATTCCTCGTGTCTGGTAGTCAATCAAGCGTTGTTCCTGCGAGGTGACTGCAAAAAGCCTGAAGTCGAGCCTACTCCTATTGAGGGTGAAGAAGAGCAAGAGGTAAGTAATGAACAAACTTTGGCTCAGCTCTTCGATTCAGTAGATAATGGTCTGGTAGATGAAGAAGAATCATTTGTAAATGAGGTCCACATGTTCCATCAACGGTTGAGTCCCAACTTCCTTAGGAATAGACAAGTGGGAGGACCCTTTACAACTTCTACCCCACCAAACAATTTTGCTACCCCACCTGATCCCAATGCCAACAATAACCCTGGGCTTCCTCACATACTTTCCCAATACCTCAACAAGAACATATTTTAAAACTAGTTGCAAAATCAGCCTTAGGGCCAACCTCAAAATTCATCTAGTCAAACGATGGTTCAACCTCCTAGTTCTATTATAGGTGAGGCTTTTAGCACAGAAATTGAGCAAATGGGTGAATATGTAGTAGAAGAGTTCAAGAAGGTAAAAATTAGCTTGTCAGCCTTTGAATTACTCAAAGTTCCCGCTGTGAGGCATGACTTTTTTAGGGTTCTTAATGGGACTCCATCTTCTAACACAAAACAAGAAACCCCAGCAAAGAGGGTAACCTTTGAGGAGCTTAGGAAAGAACCAAAGATATAGGATAATGCCTGGAAAAGGAAAGATGTTCTCGTAAATCAGTTAGTAATTAAGCAAATTGAAAAGGAGCCTGAAAGGGCTAATAGGCAGTGTTCCAAGGACCAGCAATTTAAGCAAATCAAGGATATAGGTATTGATAGGAACAAAGGTCAAATAGCTCATATGGACACACCTATGGGCATCCTCTAAGGGAGACTAGAAACTCCCCCTTTCCTGACCACTAGTAGGATCTTTGGGAAGAACTTGCATAACTGCCTGCTTGATTTAGGGTCTTCTATCAATGTCATGCCCTTGGCAGTATGCAAGGCTCTTGGCATCACTCCCATGCCTTTAAAGAGGAAAGTGACCCAATTGGACAAAATGGAGATCAACATCGTAGGTGAAATAAACTGTATCCCAATGCAGATTGCCATAGACCCACAAATACAATAGGTCATTGATATTCAAGTGGTTGACATTCCCGATGCATATGGAATCATTTTGGGAAGGGAATTCACTAAGGTACTAAATGGATACACTGCCATAGACTTTTCTCACATGTGCCTGCCATGAAAGGGGCTGTCAAATCAGATCCGTATCGACCGTGAACCCTGTATGAAGTACATGATCACAGAATACAATAATCTCAGTGAGATGTTGTTCGTTGAGACTAATTTGGGGAATTATCACCCTTTTGCCTACCAAAATGAGGTCAGGCTTCACGAAGAGGGTGCAGACAAGGTGTTACTAGTATTGTGTAGCCCTTCAACCGATTCTACATGAATGCCCCCAGACACAGAAACATTGGTAGAAGCCGATGATGAACTGGATAAAGATGACGACTAGGGATTACTCAATGGCTTCCAGGAATTCATGGAGAAATTTGCAAGGGATCAACTCAGCCTAGGGGTCGAATGAATTTACAAGATCTCTTGTTACCGAACTAGTGCAAGGTTCACAATGCTACACACTCCGAGTTTGATTGTTGCCTGTGTCAAGCAGCAGTTGCACATGTTAGAAAAACAACTGCTCTTCAGATGGAAATGCCTAAGGAGGCACCAATAGAACTACCTGTTGATCATTGCCTCAAACCAGAAAACTCCCATAGGATCACAGGGACAGCCATCCAGCTGAAAGAGAATGGAAGCTTAATTAGATCTAGAGAAAAGGAATCCTCCACGTGCTGGATGCTCTGATTTGATGGATCAAAGTCGAGGCAAGGAGCTGGAGCCAGATTCAAACTCATCAGCCCAATAGGTAAAACATTTCTCACTACCCACCGATTGCAGTTTTATTGCACTAATAACATAGCCCAATATGAGGCCTTAGTCCTTGGCCTTCTCATGGCCTTGAAGAAAAATGTAAAAGTGTTGCAAGTTTTCAGAGATTCTGCACTCGTAGTTAAACAAGTCAAGAAGTTGTATTCCTATTATGATCGAAGACTCACAAACTATAGGCATAGGATTTGGGATCTCTTAGAGGGCTTAGATGCATTGAATATACAATTGATCCCTCATGTTTAGAATCACATAGCTGATGCCTTGGCTCAAGTAGCTAGCACTCTACAACCCCTCTCTTTGTCTAGGCTCAAGAAATTCACTATTGAGCTAACATCCACGCCATCGGTCCCAGATAATGTTACCCATTTACAATTCTTTAATGATGACAAGCATATCCTTCAGTTCATCACAAGTTCTGACATCTTCGCAGCTCAAATCATTGATGAAGCTGATCCACAGGAGACCAAACTAGATATAAAGGGGGTTATCAACCTCAAGACTAACACAATCCCTAGAGGCATGGTTCAGTTGGAATGCATATTTGATTTGGATCAGATCAGAGATCAGGATTAGCAAATAAAAAAGGAGGCCATAATCAACCAGTGCAGCGCTCACAACCTTGGGACAGCTGAAGATACCAGGAATGTTTTTATCGGCAAGGTGTGCACACTTGAGGAAAAGAAGGGAATCATGGATGCATTGTGAAGATACCATGATGTAGTGGCATGGAGCTACAAAGATTTAAAAACATACGACACCTCTGTCATCACCCACACCATCCCTTTCAAGATCGAAGTGAGGCCATTCCGCTAGCGGCAACGCCCTATCAATGCCTTGCTAGAACCTGTCGTTTACAAGGAGGTGCAAAAGTTGCTCTCAACAAGAATCATTTTTCCCGTCAGGTATTCCACGTGGGTGGCCAACTTGGTCCTGGTCAGGAAAAAGAGTGGAGAAATTAGATTGTGTGGATTTCCGTAATCTAAATTGTGCCTTAGAGAAAGACAACTATCCAATACCTTTGATGGATGAAGTACTGTAGATCGTCAATGGCTCCCAGATGATGTCTTTCCTTGATGGATACTCCGAGTATAACCAGGTAATGGTACAGTATGAGGATCATCACAAAATGACATTCACCACTAAGTGGGGGACATTCGCATACAAAAGAATGCCTTTCGGGCTCATCAATGATGGCGCCACTTTCCAACGCGCCATGGATATCACCTTCAAGCACCTAATTGGCTAGTGCATAATCATCTACATGGATGATTTGACCGTATTTTCTAAGAAGTGGGGCGATCACGTCTCTAACTTATGTAAATTATTTCAGAGATGCAGAGAGTTTAGGGTTTCTCTCAACCCCAAGAAGTGCATTTTTAGAGTGACTAAAGGCAGACTGCTTGGGCACATCATTTCAGAACAAGGAATCTCCATTGACCCTGAATGCATCAAGTCCTTACTCAAAATTCAGCCCTCGGGTAGCAAGAAGGAATGAAAATATTTCTTCAAAAAGATCAATTTGATCCAAAAATTTATCACAAGTTTCATGAAGATTGTTAAACCTCTAAATGCCATGCTAAAACAAGATGTCAAAGTTGAATGGACACCAGATGCCAAACAATCCTTTGAAGAAATCAAACGGGCTATCACTGAAGCACCTATGTTAGTTAGCCCAGATTATCTAAAGCCATTCTACATCTACTCATTTGCTTCAGAGCATTCCTGTGCTAGCATGTTGACCCAGAAGGATGATGAAGGAAACGAGCATCCAATCACCTTTATGAGTGCTCCCCTCAAGTATACTGAATTACATTATCACAACATTGAAAAGTAGGTGTACACTCTCATCAGAGGAGTGAAGAAATTTAGACACTACATTCTACAGAACAAGGTGTTTTCCATTGTCCCCAACCTAGTAGTAAAAACACTGCTCATGCAAAATGAATTGGGTGAGCAAAGGGATAAGTGGGTCACCTTGCTCCAAGAATATGACATGGAGATCCAACCGATGAAACTGGTAAGAGGGCAGGCACTCACTTGCACAATTTCCGAAATAGCAGCAGAAGCTGGACCTGAACTCACTATCTAGTAGTACCAGCTTGAGGATGTTTCCCCTAGAGAGTGGTACCAAGATGTCATCTACTATTTGCTAAACCATAAGTGCCCACCACACTTGTAAGGAGTCCAAAAGCGAGCCCTAGATTGAAAAGTAATGGCTACATGCTGTAGGGTCTCATTATCTACAAGAAGAATCATGAAGGAATACATTTGAGATGCCTCAGCAAGGGAGAAGCAGATCAGGTCTTGAAAGAGTTCCACAAAAAATTCAGCATGGACCATGGTTCGGGTTCCTCTACAACACATCAAATATTGAGAGCAGGGTATTATTGGCCCACCATCTTCAAGGATGCCCATTGCCATGTTCGTTCATGTCACACATGCCAGACCACTGCCACTAGGGAGAAGAATGTTGCTATCCCACTACAGCTGGTGCTAGAGGTAAGGCCTTTTACGCAATGGGGTCTCGACTTCATCGGTCCGGTAAGCCCTCCATCATCTGCGAGACACAAGTACATTCTTACCGCTACTGATTATTGTACTAGATGGACAGAAGCAATAGTATGTAAGCAATGCACAATTGAGGTAGTTACTAATTTCCTAGAAAGTTTCATTTTAAATCGCTTTGGTTGTCCATATGCTTTGGTATGTGATAATGGGCCTGCATTTGCTTCATTAAAATTTGCTAGTTGGGCATTTGATTATGGGATTTCCCTTAAATTCTCGTCCAACTACTTCCCTCAGGGCAATGGCATTGCTGACTCCATGAACAAAAACATGATTACTGTGATCAAGAAGCTTCTAGATAGGAATCCCAAGGACTAGCATACCCAGCTCCGTTTCACCCTTTGGGCTAATCACACTCGCCACAAGGCCGCCCTTGGCGATTCCTTGTTCTACCTTGTCTATGGCCTAGAACCTATATTCCCCATCCATCTGAAGATTCCTACTCTCCAGTTCATCAATGATTTTTATAAGGGAGGAGATCGTAGGGAAGTTCGATTAGCTAAGCTTTTGCATTTAGAGGAAGTCTGAAACTGTGCAATAGAAAATTTTGCCAAACATCAGGGCGTAGTTAAGAGATAGTTCGACCGTCGAGCCAAAATCAAGGCCTTTAGAATTGCAGATCTGGTCCTATATTGGGACAAGGCCCATGAAAAGAAAGGGGGACACAACAAATTCGACAAGCTTTGGCTTGGCCCCTTTCAGATAGCTGAGATTTTGGGAGATAATGTCTTCTGCCTAAAGACCTTAACCGGCAAGAATGTCCCATTGCCAGTCAACGGGCAGCACCTGAAGCATTACTTCCAAGCTTGAGCTCCTTCGAGCTCTTCATTGTAAATACTTGTGCATAGGTTAGAGTAGTTGCTTTCTTGCTTGTTTGCGTTTTGTTTGCGTCGCTTTTGTTTTCTCTGTCCCGACAGTTTTGTTTTGAAAGTTGTTTTCCACTTCTTTGTGGTGGCCGTGCTTGCTTGACAAGTGGTTCACTTTGCTGTCCGTTCTTTGCGTTCTGTGGCTAAACATTCACTCTCGATTATCAGTCTTTGAAAGCTGTCTGCGAATGATTTCCTTGTTTGAGCTCTGCTCAGAACTTGACACTTGGCTGGATCTTCTTACCCACATCTTGGATCTCACACAAAGCACATGAGAATAATTTTTGAAGGATCGTACTATGATTGTTATGGCACCCTAGTGAGTGAAAAATCTCAAGTCTACTCCAGTGACCACTGTAGTCTCAAACCCATTGTAGGCTTTAATGCTTACCTGGTCAAACTAAATGGTAGAAAAGAAGTGAAATATCAAGGCAAAAGAGAAAAAAGAATTCTGAAAAAAAGAAATAAATGACCGTATGGGTGTTTGGATAACTCTACCAGGGCTATGGATGCCCGGCTGGTAGTAGAGCAATATCCGTGAGATTGTAGCAACAACTTCATCGGGGCTATGGATGCCTGACCAGTAGCGGGGCAATGTCCAGGTTACTTTTGGTGTTAGACCATTTATGTAGCTCACTCGATTGACTTGGTAACCCTGGTCACTATCCCTAGGAAAGGAATGAACTCACTACACACACGGTTTGAAGATGTCCTGTAAGCTGACCCAATTAAGGATCTCATTCTCCTGGATTCATCTTTGGAAGCCACTCTTGGTCTGGGAAACTAGAGATTCTAGGTCCTGAATGAATATTTATCCCTAGAATGCTCAGGAGTGTTCCCCAGCGGAGTCACCATTTGTTGTGCCCTTAGCACACACACCCCATTTGAAATGGGGACCCTCTTTTCTTTCGCCTTGTCAGGTCATTTTTGGGGCTGCCTTGTTTTGCATGCCCCTCTTTTTTTTATGTTTCGTATGGTCGATGTTGCTCCAAAGTTCCACCATAAATCGATCATGCCTCCGCTTTTAGTTTTTTGCTGCCTTCCAGGGCCTCGAGAAATCCCTCTGGCATTTTGGCCCTGAAACGGCCCTAGGCCCTTTCAGGCTTGGGAATCGAGGGTTCCCTCTTTGGGTTTCCCCTCTGGAAATGTCGTCCCTTGCGGCGTTCTCCAAGCATCTTTCCGGACCTCGGGGTCCGTCCTACCGCCCTCTGTCTGAAACTTGTCGCAAAATTTTTGGGGTGCCGCCTGCCCCTTCGGGCCCCAGACCTTGGAAGTCTACTTCCGGGGTTCCATCTCAGTCTCGCCGTCTGCGACGGCAAACCTCCCGCGGCTTCCCTCTCCTTGGGCCCTACTTGCCTTATCTCTGTCGGAGGTCCTCCCCATGGCTTGTCTGCCGTGGACTCTTCTGGGCCTAGCCGTCAGAAATTCTGTTTCCAGAATTTTGTGATGGTTCCACTATCCCTAACGGTGGATCCCTAGTGGAGTCCCACCCTCTGGGCCCCGTACAGCTCCCCGCCATCGCCATTCAAATTAGCCAAAATCTTAAGGCGGTCATTAGATCGCGGCTCCACGGCCGCTAGGCCCGGGTGTTCCCGCCGCCACCACCGACCTATCTTCAAATTCACCAACTTTTCCCGTGGCCGTACGAGTATTTTATGCAGCCATTCATGGCGGTTGGGGTATAAAATGCCCAATCCACCCAAGTCATTTTCACAAACAAGATTGGGGTAAAATTGGAGAAGCAATCATGTGGAGCCCACTGCCTTCGACAACGTCACGATCATCACTGTCTGCCTCATTCAAATAAACGTAGGTGGATCCCACATCTCCCCACTTAGCATGTTTGAGGTAGGTCATCCATTTGCCATTCCCGAGCTCCTTTCCATCATTTTGAGATATTTAAATGAATTAAATAATTGATGAGAAGGCATAAAGGGATAAAACACTAGATCGCGCACCAAAACCATGCGGCAGAAAATTAAGCAAACCACCTAAAAGCCCTCCTTGCCAATTCAGGACGTCTCCCTACCATGGCTGTTCTTTGCATAGGGAAAACGTCCTCCCTGAGCCTAAAACCCACCTTCACAGTAAAAACTCAAAACTTGAAGCACTCACCGATGACAATCCTCCTCTCCGGGCTCGGTTCGTTGGGTTTCCTTGCCCAGGCTTTCATTTGTCTTCTGCCACTCTAGAACTACCAAACCACCCTACCTGACTGTCGGATCTCGATCTCGGCTTCGCCGTAAAACTTGAAACTTAGACAAGCATCCTTTGGTCGTCCTGGGCCTGGAACCTCAGAGTTCCATCTCCCGAGTTCCGCTGGAGGTTCGCCTTCTTCAAATGGTGAACGTTGCCCGATGTCCCGCCCTCTGGGCTCCGCTGATGCTTCAGCTTATTAAACGTCTAGAAATTTCAAATCAATCCATCATTTTTTCCTTCAGGCCCCGGATGGTGAGTTTCCCCACTCAATTTTTCATTGGTCCCACTGCGCTGTCTTTCGGCGAAGTCACCGATGCCGCCCGACCCCCAGACCCTGCCTTCCTCTCTGCTGTGGGCTTGTTCTTTTGTGATAGTGACTTTCATGTTCCCAGGCCCCTGACCTCGGACTTCCATTCTCAGAAGTCTGTCACTCTCTTGCCGTCAAAAAATTCACCACATCTGCCCAGTCACCAAACCCTAAGCTTCCATTTGCCATGTGTTCTTGCCGAAACTCCTCGCAGTAACCAACATGCCAGGCCCCATGTCCCAGGAGTTTGGTCCTCACCCGCTGTTCCAAACAGAGATCCCCACTCTGCCATCTGCTCTTCGGGTGCTGGTATCTGAACTTCCATCCTCAAAAGTCTGCCTCTCACCCGCTATTGTTAACGAAAAGGCCAACTAATGCCCCGTCCTCCGGGCCCCACCACGCCAAGTGCCGCTAAGCCTAAATGATAAACACATGCCGGCTGTCCTTTGGCCCCCCAGACCCCAGCCCTCGGACTTCTGCCACCGGATTTCTGTCTGTTGTCCACCATCACCAATGGCCATCTCTTGATAGCTTTTTAGCTTGAAACCTTCGAGTCCTCCTAGATCGATCCAAATGATCCCCAATCTAGAATCTAACCTCAATCCACATGCTAATTTTTGGCCCTCTTCATCATGAGCTTCTCGAAACATTAAAATTCAACCAAGGAGGGTCTCTGGGGGCTTTCGGCTACGTTTTCCCTTCCAGCTAGCATTCCTGCCAGGGAAGTTCGGCCCTCTGGGCCCGGATTGTCCAAATGCCCTGAAACAAAGATTGATAACGTCTAGAGATAATATTTATGATATACTTGATTGATTATTTAGATAGTATTTTTGAGATATGGACTAACATGAACGCTTTTAATATTTTATTGTGCTTACTTTGCCCTTGCTTGCAGAATATATGTAATTAGGAGTAGGAAATTCAAGGGCATCCACCAAGAAGGATAAGGGAAAGAAGTCAAGAAGGACCCCTCAAGGAAAGGAAGACAAAGATCAAATGAAGTATTAGTTCGAGGTTGAGCTGCTCCACTCAAAGGTCACAACCGACTAGAAGGAAATTTTAGATACTAACATCGGCCAGGTTGATATAGATGAATTCACTCAAAGAGTCAGGGTCAACCCGACAACAAATAACACCAGATTAATATGGCAGAGTGGAATAGCCAAGGCCACCGGGTTTCCTCCATCTCTCATCTCACCCAAATTAGTAATGGCTTGCTGAGAAGCCTATCAGGCCGATACCAGAACAATTATGGATAAGGAGGGAAACATCCTTGCAGACATGTCTCTAGAAGGGATCACCAAGATATTCCACATTCCCACATTCCAACAGATGGACGTCCTCACAGTAGAATAATGCCAAGTGGCGTGGGATGCAAATCTAGCAGGGTGCAAGAAGTCAATCAACCTCCATTGGCTTAAGGAAAAATGGGGCAGCGCTATGAAAGTTCCCCAGGGACTTTTTCGTAGTGATTTCCATGAGGACTACCATGACCTGGTGACCATGTTGAGTAGGGTTATGGGTCTCCCAACGACTGCCTACTTCTAGGAATGGATGGCCTATTTCATTTAGCAGATCCCTCGGGGAAATAAGGACATTACGACCAAGGTTTCATTCTACTGGGGAGGGATCATAAGTAACTGCTTCCACGAGCAGTTTTTCAACATGAAAAAGAGCTCCAAATTCAACATGACCTCCTACCTTATCTACTCCCTGGTAGATCAAAAACAATACAGTGGGTTGTTTATGGCACCTGATCAAGGGCAGAAGCGAGGACTCAAACCGTTTGACAAATATCTGCAACTCCAATACCAAAATTTCAAGGAGTACTGCCTGGTCAATGATGCCTTCATTGGCCATATCATTAGATTGATCGCCGAAGACTTTGAGAGGAGAGTCTCCTACAGCGCCAAGGTGCTCCTAAAGCAATATGCTTTCGTGTTCATCTAGTTCCCAAAGTTTACGTACATCTAGGCCCAGGGATTCACAGAATGGCCAAATAGATTGCCTCGATACCCAAATGAAAGGATCATCCTCCTGGAGCTTTCTCGACAACTCCAACACATCCAGGCAATCTTCAGCAACAAACACATAGCAGGGATCTCCTATCCCATGACCCTTGGCCAGGGCTTGTATCGACTACAGACCTCTCAATGTGCTAGTAACTCTAAGAAGGAGCTCAAGGAATACCATTTCGACTGGTACACTGCTCGCCCGTGGATGGACCCACATGGCCACATAAAAAAAGCACTAGGGCCAGCATATGCCCACCAATACCACATTGAAGATTTCTGGGCTGACTACAAAGATGACAAGGAGGTGCGTGCAAGGCACTACATGCGCATGACCATGCAGTTCCTAAGAAGAGTGCAACCGTTCCCGGTACTGGACTAGGTCAAGGAAGACGAGTCCATAATCATGCACCCAAGGTACCCTGCAGTTGTTAACCTACCAATACCATCAATTAATTGGGATGAACAGGAGGTCGATGACCTGGACACCATCACCCAGCCGATTCTAACTTGTACTAGGGAGTGGATCGATGGGCAGGTGGCACATCTAAAGCGACAAGGGGTTGTCTTGACCTATGAAGGGCTCAAGAGCGAGCCAAGTTCCACGAAGGACATCGCTACCATCACATCAATTGGTGAGACCTCTAAGTCTCGTCTAGTCACCAGTTCCCAGAAGAGGAAAGAAATAGAGACCGTATAGTCTCTAGATCCCAAGGCCCAGGCAAAGAAATAAACGAGAGGCCCATCCCCCAAAAGGCTTAAGCAGGTAGTAGGCATGACAGAATTGTAGCCTCCATTAGCTCTCCTTTCCCCTCCTGTGGTTGCTGCATCTCCACCAACAGTGGACATTTTTGTCCATCTTGTCCCTTCACCTCTGGCCGAATCAGTAATAATCGTCGACTGCTCTTCTAGCATGACCACTCCCCCTTCTTCTTCTGCTACCATGTTACCAATCACATCGCTCCCTCTAGCAATAATAACATCACCTGTTCCCCTTGCCACTATGCCTGAGGCTCTTACAAGTCATATGCAGAGTCTCCCCCCTGAGCTCTCCTAGATCCTAATGCATACAACTCTCCAAGTAGCCCTCACCCAAGTCCTCGCGACGGCTCAACCTTCACAACCGCCGACCGAGCTGCCAGCCATGGAAGCCACAATGCAAATTTTAAAAGAGTTGGAGGAGCAAAAGCAGGAAGCCTCAAAGTTTGTTGAGGAGGAGGCCGATGAGTATTATGAGCACCTCGAGTACGAGCACCGAACCATCGACAGGGTGGTCTATGAGGAGGAGGATATGGGCTCTTCTGAGACCAGAGATGAAGAGGGTGGCTTAGGTGCTAAGAAAATCATCCAGATATTCAATGATGACGTTGAGGAAGAGGTGGAATGGAAACTAAAGGATGTTGGGGCAGAGGAAAAAATGTCACCACATGGTGAAGAGGGGTAGCGACAAGAAGAGCAACGGATAAAGGACCTAACCGAGGCTAAAGCCCATGTTATCATAGGCCCTGAAACTGAGGCTACCGAGGAGAAGAAAGAAGAAGAAGCAGCAAAAGAAGAAAGCCCCATCTGACAACCGTCCACCAAGCTACCTGTCAAACACCTCGTATTCATTTATGATTCCAATGAAGAGGAGGAGGATGTTGTCCAAAAGAAAGGAGAACCCCAAGAGGAAAAGGAGGTAGAAGTCTTGCCTTTGACTGAGAAGGGAAAGGGTAGCCGTGATTCATCCAAGGATAAGTCTTCTATGCTTGAATGGTTGGAAAGGCAACTTGAGAAGATGACCTCTATGTTGAAGGACCCAAGGGCAAGATTGGAGGCCATCTTGGCTCAATCCTAGATCACAACGAAGAAGGAGAAGCCCAAGGTCTGATCCAAGATAACAATGGATGCTTCTGGCTCTCGAGTAGCGCAAATTGCAACACCTACAATTGGCCAAATAGGGGTGAGCTATAGCATCTCTAACATTGACTTGGGGATAGCAACTAGAGAGCAAAAGTTTGAGCACCTTGAGGAGTCGGTGGCCACAGTGGTGCACCTGATAAAGTAGGACAAAATCTCCAAAGATGAGCTCAAAGCACAGGTTGCAGTGTTAACAAACTACATACAGCAATGGTCCTCAGTGGATGACCTACCCAAAACCTCCACGACTATGCCATAGTTGCTCTCCAAAGAATAGATTGATAAAATGGAGAGAAGGAAGAACTTGGAGAAAACCACTGAGGATTGGTTCCGACAAGTCACACTTGTAGGAAACATGAAAATCAGTAGGGCTATGTGGACAACCAACAAGTTCTTGGACCTGATCTAGTCCCTAGAGAGCACAAAGAGGCTCTACACCAATTTCCCTGCCACCTACGACTCCTCCTTCCCAAGAATTGAAGCCATCCTTCATATGCTTGAGGCATCGTGGGAGGAGAAGCTAGAGCTGAAAAAGGAAGATCACTGGCTAGTGGATGTGTGGCGTAGAGACCTCAATAGCCAGAAGGAGAGATTGGAGCAAATCTTGAGTAGGGTTGATCCTGATATTGAGTGGATGAAGGAAATTCGGGTGGTATGTGCCCGATATCTCAAGCTGATGATAGGCTACGATATGCCCATGGTGCAAATGGATCTAGAGAAGATCAAGCCATTCTTCCAAAAGAAGATGAAGGACGAGACAGTTGGAGAAATCACAACGGAGTTCCTAAGTTTTGGCACCCATGCCTTCGACCAATTGGAGCTATTTAGGGACCAAGGCTCAAAGTATGATGAAGATTGGAAGAGGCTGGAAGAAAATTCTAAGGAATGGAGCTACCAAGCATTGCAATGTGAAATCCTCAAAATTGACAAGCTCCAGGTTGTCATCCTCAAGTACATAGAACACGTAGCTTCTGAGGAGTAGGAGGATAGCCCAGCCAAAGATAAAGACCTTCCTGAAGAGTAGCTATAGCAAAGGAAACAACAATCCACTAAAGGATGAAAGAGCTACAGTGCCATCCACAAGAAGACGAAATAGGGAAGGGACAAAAATGTATTTTTAATTGTGATTTATTTGGGGCTAGGTGAAACCCTATTTTATAATGAATCTTGGCCATTCATTTAACTTTTTGAAAAATATAAATAGGGTACTCCTGTCATTTGCAAGGAGAGAGTTGAGTTGTAAAGACATGCTGCTGAAATTTATAAGAAAATACATTGACTTGGTGTATTTTCTTGGTTTCTCTCATGTTATTTGATTCATTCTCTAATGTCAGATGTTTAGCTTAGATCTTATTGCTGTTTAGTTAGCTGTCTTATTTCTTTGGATAAATCTGAGGAATGTTTTTGGGTGATTGTGAAAATTCCTGCCTTGTTGATGATTCCTTAGTCCATACTTTGTGTTGCTTGCTGATGGTAGATAGCTATGCAAAGTTAGTCTGGACTTGGTTTTAAAGCTACTCCAAACATTCATCTTTGATTCATGCATGTATGTGGTGGATGAAGGATGAAATATCTGCAGCCCTTAGAAGATAGCACAATTTCCATGATACTGTGAAATCCCTGGTTAAGTGGGATATTGTTTTGAGAAATTGTCCATTGTAGGAACTCCATTGTCACTATTCATAGCAAGCTTCATACTTAGGAACTTTTCCTCTCCTTCGCCCTTTTTCTTTTCTTTTAGTAATTGACCTATGTTAAGGTTCATTTCACATTGTAAAGCCAAATCCAACAAATAAATGGAGTTCAAGATTGCTGTTTGAACCTACAACCAGTGCATAACAACTTCCCATCCTAAGGACTCCATTTCAAGATCCAACTTCCATGCTTTGTGTCCACACTTTGTATTTTCTGTAAGACTGCCTTGTGATTCTAGCAAATCACATTAAACTACTGAGGTATCTAAGCACTGTCATGACCTGACATCTGAGAGACCTTGGGATAGTGTTATGTAATTCAATTGTGGGAGATTGTCTTTCAAGAGAGGTAGTGCACCTACGCACTGCCTGTGTTGAGAAGTGCATAAAAACACCATCAACAAAAATCACATCCTAAAGTATGGCATTGATCAAAAGTTCCTAAAAAAAGTTTGACACCCATATCATTCATGCCTTTCATCCTTCATCTCACCAATGGTCTTGAACACCTTAGAGGTTCACTTTTGTAACAAGATAAAAACACAAGAAGAACATGGAATATAAACTTGATCCATACATCATGAGTAAACCAAGTCAGTCAAACTATCAAAGCCTTACAATACCAAATGATTTTCAAAACTCACATTTATACAATCCATACATGGGATCATTATCTCCTATAAACCTCAATGGTACAACAAGTGTGAATATGCACAATCTAAAGTTTAGAACACCTTTTTTGATGGTAAATTTAAATTCAAGTCCAAACCTACAAATCTATCAACCAAACACCCAACACATGAGTCTTCCACAAAACATCATCCCACCAAATCCATGTATGCCAAGTACATGTTTTCCAAACATGAGAATTTCAAATCCACACTTGGAACACTTTGGCATAGATATGCTTGGAAAGCATACAAATATTATTCAAAGTCAAAACAAGATGATAACAACTCCAAGTATTTATTCCAAGTCAAGGTAACACCATGCAAAATCAAAGCTACCTAAATCAAGTCAATGTGATTTCCAATGACAATAGTGTTCAACTTCAACCCATTATGCCAAATCCAAGCATCATCCCAAATCAGAACATTGTCCAAAATCATTTTTTCCATCATCCCATGCAAACACCACAAGTGTATATTCGAAATTTTCTTGAAAAAAAGACAAATCAAGGGAGTCAAATTCAAAATCAAGATCAAATTTCTCTAGAGAAACTTACTTCAAATGCCAGACTAATTGAATTATTGAGCCAAGAGATATCTTGACTCCAAAATAAATACACTCTTCCATTGGTTAAACCATGTCATCAAAGCATTGATTTGTGTCCACAACTACATCAAGAACAATATCTCCAATCTCAAGAAGTTGGATACCAAGATCAACAACGTCAACAATAAACCCAATCACCACATCTCCAAAATCAATCACTGCAAGGTCAAATATTACAAGGTAATAGATGGAAATACACACCACTTGGAAGACCCATTGAATTGATCATGCAATAGTTAGCACAAGAAAATCTCATCAAACTCCCCATCTATGGGAACTATCAAGAACCCCTAGTTAAACCCCCAGGGTATAATGAGAAGTACAATTGTGATTTTCACAAAACAAAGGGACACATAACATCAAACTATATTTGACTCAAAAATATCATCCAATACCTTATTATCAAAAGATAATCACTATTGGGGACAATGATCAAGATCTATCCATCAATGAGCACCTTGAAGATGTTTCCACCTCATCCAATGATCAAATTAACATACATCAAGAGTTAGTTTTCAATCATGATTAAAATCCACCAGCAATACCTAATAATGATCCAATTTAAGAAATGTCAACATCACTTCAACCTATGGTTGAAGACATTGAAAAACTCCCAATCACAACTGTTGAAAAAAAATATCAAAATCTATCCATCAATGAGCACATTGAAGATGTTTCTACCCCATCCGATGAGCAACTCACCATACATCAAGAACCACTTTTTTGTGATCTTTTTTAAGGAGTGTTAGGATTATTTGATCCTATTAATGGAATACATGATCCATTGACCAATGATCATATTGAAATGTCTCTACATCAGCTTATGAGTTATAGGACATATCTAACAAATTTATTCCAAAGCATGATCAACACCTTTCACCAAAGTCAAGTAAAAGTCTTTCCAAGACATATTGACATCCTTTGACCACATGGTTATAGATACTGAAGGAATCCTCAACTCAATAGTTGATCCAAGTCCACTCAAAGATCAAGAGGATGTTGAACCACTTACCATGACTACTGATGATATCCAAGAATCCTTTGAAAGCAATCCGTCCTTTGAAACTGACCCATGTCAAGAACTTGATCTAAATCATGTCAAAAGAAATTATGAAATTATTCAAGATCAAGAATTCATATCTCCAAGATACTATAATGATTTAATGGACACTCTCCTCTCTATCCATGATGTCACAAATAATGATTATATCAACATAGCACATATTCCTCGATCTACCCATGAGATGCTTTCTTTGGATGGACACATAGATGATCTTCATTTAGAATAAGATTCTTTTACTCCTAACATTATTACACAAAAAGAGCAGGTTATCAATCCCTACAGTCAAATAGAGTTGTCAACATCAAGATCAAATATATCAAAAATTTAGACTAAGGACATCACGAATAAAGATATCCAGCATTATCCACCCAAAGAAGTAGTTTAGACATAATAGGATATTCCAAAGCTAGCAGGGCAGCAAATTAAAAGAACGCCATTTGCAGTGGTCATTTATAAAAAAATACTTATTCAACAAGACATAAAAACAAGCAGAATCAAGGAATGAAGGCTCCACTACCACCATACTGGGAGCAACTATGTTTCAAGCAAACATCAACATAGAGAGCATGAAGAATCCTTATATGATAAAATTGATGCCAATACTACAACTAGCCATATCATGAATCTTCATCCACCCATCACCCCATTCACGAATTTGGACCAATATCAAAAGAAAGATTTGAATCAAAGCACAAAGAAAATTATAAAAGAAAAAGAAGCTAAGAAGCATATTAGACAAATCAAATACAAGTGGATATGAAAGAATACAAAGAAAGATTATCCCTATCAAACTCCATCAATAAAAGAAACTATGGGGAAAAATAAAAAGGGGAAAAGTATCCATCAAAGATGTCCAAAAAAGAAAAAGAAGGCTTCTCAAGCAATGTACAAAGTATATCAAGAATTTGGTCCTAATTCCACACACACTTTCATATCCACCTATCACTACTCATCTTCCCAAGTTTGGAGAGTCAAAGGTTCCAAACTATCAACCAATCCATCTTTTATCCCTAAACACACTTCATCCATGCCTCCATGCATGGCATCCAATTCTCATAATGACCATGTATTAGTAATGACCCTTCATAATAAGGATTTAGAAGACACTCTATCATGATGTGCGCACAAAGATAAAGTTAACTTCACTATCAACAAAGTAGATCAAGAATCTCAATAGTTGTATTCAAGTGCACATATCTTAGAAAAACAACTTCTTTGGTCAGGATATCAATGGAATATTATGACAAAAGCATCTACATCGACACCACCACGTGGTTCAACGTGATCTTAAAATCTTTCATAGAGAAAATACAAAAAAATTAAAAAATAGAAAAATATAAAAATAGTAAAGATAAAAATCATCCTCTAGCGAAAACCACTACGGTGGAGATTTAGGCAAGACCATGATGAAAACCTAGAAAACATGTGTCATGAGTAGAATCAAGCATCTACGTGTACTACTTCAAGTGAAGACATCTCATTCCATCCATAATAAATCCAACTTTCCATCCATCACAACCGTAATAAGTCCATTCATCAATGAACCATTTATTTGATCCATTTTCATCCATTCTACATCCATAGTCCAAGTTACCTTGATCTTGAAATTTTTTGGTGTACACTTTATGCTTGCTTATGGTTAACATATTGACATGGGTCATTTTAATTAATCATATCCTATCCAATGCTATCTGAGCCATGAAACATTATCCAAATGAAAATTCTTTATCTAAACTCCATATCTTATTGCAAGATAATCCTTGGCATCCTTTGTGTGGTTACTATATTCATCCATCCATATACCTATCCGAGCATCCACACATCACATTCCATACATTGCTAGACACTGGGGGCAGATATTTACATCTTGCTTTGAGAATAAATATTGATCTATATCCTCCAACTTATGTGTTGATCCAAACATTGGAAAACATGAAATAAAATTGGTACACCACTTGTGAGCCAAAATCCAAATCACAAGCCCATGACATATTTTGATTAAATAAATTCTTTATCAAAGCTTTATCTTTCATTGAACATCAATCCAAATAATCAATATCAGTTGCATCTAACACACACTTCAACATCACATCAAATCATCCAAAACACCTTTTGTTTCAAACCAAGCTTCAAAATCTTGATCAATCAAATCTAATCAATCCATCATCATCTTGGGATATCCTTCCCAATCCTTGTGTTTCTTAACACTATCCTTGCATTGTTGTGCATCTTCAATAGTGTTATCATCATCATTCTTGATCAGTCAAATCCAATCAATCTGCCATCATCTTGGGATATCCATCCTAATCCTTGTGTTTCTTAACACTATCCTTGAGTTGTGTATCCTCAACAATGTTATCATAGTCAATTCATCAATCAGATCAATCAACCCTAGCTTGGTTTTCAACAAAGTCCTAAATGGAGCATTGATATCATCACACATATCCATATCCAAATTGTCAAAATCATGCAAAAAATCCAAAAAACATCTGAAATCATATCAAAATCCAAAAAAACCTAAAGCATATCAAAATCCCAAAACATCTATAAGATAGAAAACATCAAAAACATGGAATCCAAACTATGTTGTCTCTAAGCTTAAATGTAGGCAAGGCTAATATTTGGTTAGTAGCATGAAGAACACAAATGGGTTTGTCACTTACCTTGTATTTTGACTTAATCTCCTCTCAAGACCATTCCAATAACCCTCGAATATCCTAAAACAAATATATTTCTAGGGAAAGGAAGGAATGGGTACCGATCACTACTCCTTGGTTCCATCAAAGCTTGTTGGAATTCCTTGCAAAATATGTCCTAGTAAATACGGTTTTGGAAGGGAAGATCCTAGTAAGGTTTCCGAAAGCATGTCGCTGTCAGCAATTGGATTTACCATTTGAGTCAAATTCCATCACATTAGGTACAATGCCATCCTGTTCTACAATCTTGATGCATCGTATCTATGTGTGTTATCAAACATAAGGTAAGTGGTCCCTAAATTCTAACGGCTGACAAGGAAAACTTCCATCACTGAATGGCCCCTTAATAAAGTCTACTCCAAACCTGAATCATGCTATATCCTCTTTATTATCATCTCTCATTTCTTTTTTCTTCTTTTTTGCACTAACATCACGTCATGATCAGTTAATCATAATCGTCAATGCATGCATCCTGCATTCACAAATCATTAGCATACACAAATCTTATAATCATAGCACATCACATTATCCATCTCATCCATCTCACATGCAGTCCATATCATCATTTAATTGTTTAGGATAATATAGATTGGTTATTCTAAGCATCTTAAAACCATCTCATTTGCATCATCATCATAACCATCCATATGTCCATCTTGAACCTCTTTATCATGAGATCGACCCTCAAATTGAATCTTTTTTCTTGATCTTTTGAGGGGGCAATGCACCAGTGTACTTCTTTCCAGTGGGGCATCCAAAAAAATTAAAATAAAAGTTGAAATTTGACCATGGCAAATTTATTCTTTGAACCAATGCAACAAGTACATTACTTCAAAGAGGGGAAAAATGTAGACATGTGAAATTGACATCACACATATTTAACTAATTCATATTCACCTATCAATTAAATAAACCAAGGTTATTTAATTATCTCCTAAAGTCTCTTCATTTAATTAAATAAAATGTATTTAATTAAATGGATAGTGCATCAATTTCCTCCTTTTTGATTTAAATAAATCCAAGTATCTAAGTCAAAAGTCAAAATCACCTAACATCATCTTAATTAATCAAATCCATGATTAATGCTAATCCTAATCACCCATCACATCCTCTAGCTTTTCCCATTTGCAAAAATAAATCAATTTATTGATTTATTAATTCTCCATTTTCTCTCAACTTGGCATCTTTGAGGAATATTCTTCAAAATTTGAATCTCCCCCCAAATTGACATGTACATCCAACAAGGCATTTATGAACTCTTACATGTGTCTTGCAAAGGTCAAACTCAACATTTAACTCATGTTGTCATCAAATTCAAATTTTAAATCTCCCCCTCTTTGGCACATTGACCAAATGTGCTCATTCCTCAACCTCTCACTTGTTGACAAGTGGAATCTTTCCATTGGTTAGTTTTTAGTCCCACATCCTCCATGTTTGGCATTCTTTTATCCTTCTTGGCTATAAATAGAGAGCTTCTCTATTGTTTTAATCCTCCACAACTCGTCCAAGTTAGCATTTCATCTTGATCATCATCTCCACAATCTCATGCACAAATGCATCATTGTCGTTTGAATCCATATCATCTTCAAAGCAATTTCATCATTTATCTTTTCTAAAGGGGTTGGGAAAGGGCTACTTTCCACATCAAAGTAGCACCAATCCCCCTATAAGATGATGTTTCAGTAGTTTAGGAAGAGATTTCATGCTTATTTTTCTTATAATTTCATATTAGTTTGATGGTTTTATTGTTTCGTTTACATTAGCTCAACAATTTCATAGGGAGGGTTATTATCTCATTTGTTCAATATTGACTGATTTAACTCATATCTGTCAATATTTGTTAGATGTAGATTTTACCTCTTACAGGTTCCAATATGATTAATTCTTATTTATATCTATATGATCAATTCAATTCATAGATTTAGGTGGATTTTTACTCTTATAGTGTGATACATGGAAAAATCATTAGGTGCCACATGTATATAAGATTATATATGGTGATGGGCCCCTAACCTTTTCCCATTGAATTTTTTATTATGTGAAACTCACATAAAGTAAAAAGAAAATAGGTCATGTATTTCCTATAGTGGTGGGCCCAATTCATGTCAATATGCCTTATGCTATAGTGGTGGCACATAGTGGCCAATTTATCTTTGTAAAAATTTTGTATGATTTTTGCACATTTTTAGATCACAACCCTCTCTTACATACATTGATCTTTATGGAGTGGTCAATATTTAATTTCAAGCTTGTAATAAGTGGTCATCCTATATGGCTTGTTTATATTTTCTTTTTTTAATACATTAGTGGTTTATTATTTTCTCATGATGTACTCTTATTGATATTTTGGTCAATGGGAATGAATTTTCAACTAATTGGCTAGTGACATGTGCCCACCTTATGGGCTCATCATCTAGTATTTATCTTACAATGACTTTTATCATTAATTATGCTTCATGTTGATCTCAACCAAGAAAAGTTTCAAGGTGTGTAAATACATGCTTCCATGGCCCACATGAATAAATGCAAATAATTTATCACAAACATGAAAGTGCAATGTATCCATGACCATTTTTTCCCATAGAGGCTCATATTATTCAAGTATATATTTGATATAAGAGCATCCAATGGTGTAGGTGCTATCTTACACTTAAGGGGTGTAAGATAATCGTAAGTCAAAAATGATAAAAAAATGATCTCTTACTATTTTCAAACCCTGAGTATCTATTAACAAGTGCTATTCTTGAAATTTATAAATTATTCATGTCTTAATTTATAAGTATCTACATAAAAAATCTCTTATATTTTATTTTTTATAATTCTAGTTTAATTGTTATGATTGATATAAGTTTCACCTTCAACCAAATGTTACTTTTCACTCACTCATATCCACCCATTAATATTTATCTATCTTAATATAGAAAA
The DNA here is from genome assembly GCA_007258455.2 of Sequoia sempervirens. NCBI lineage: Eukaryota > Viridiplantae > Streptophyta > Pinopsida > Cupressales > Cupressaceae > Sequoia > Sequoia sempervirens. Next base: position 243 of record VDFB02356544.1, on the reverse strand, counting down.
AACAACCAATCCAAGTAGTACCATTGTTTTGTCGCCTACTTATGCTTCACCCATTATGGTCCATGTTCCCCATAGTTGGTTGTATCCTACTTCTTTCTTAGTTCTTAGTTTCTCATTATTACATGTGTCACTACCTTATTCATAGTGAATGCACTAGTTTTGATAGTGGATATATGTGAAAATTTAACTTGTAACATATAGCGGATATATGTGACCACTAAATTATAACATTTAAATAATGCC
>VDFB02356543.1:0-21571 GCA_007258455.2 Sequoia sempervirens | reverse complement strand
TGTGCATTCTCTTGCTCCTTGGAAAGTTTGAAATCAGAAAACTGATCTTCTACCTCCATCAATGCCACTTGATTTCCTTCTAACACAGCCTTTGTTGATTCAAGCTCATGAGAAAGCTCATCAACCTTCCTCTCCTTATCTTGGAAATCACAAATGGTCTTCTCTGCAACTTCAATGGCATGATCTCGATCCTCAATCAAGTGCATGTACTCAGAATTTAGGGTCTCCAAAGAATCTCTAATAAGTTGCAAATTGGGAAGATCAGCTTCATCCTTCACTTCTCTTCATCTCTCTTCTAACTGAGCCTCCCAAATAAGTCCTTCAATCAAACTATGTGTGCGATCAAATCTTGATAGAGCTCACACTTCATCTTCAAAGGACACATTGAATTGACCTTTCCCTTCATGAAAATGTGAAGATGGTGAATTATTGCTAGGTTGCAACTGGAAATCAGAACTTGGTTTATTGTCTTTGCGGCCTTCATTGCTGCTCCAACATTCTTGTACTACACCACCAACTAGCAGAGAATGCTCAATGTCTTGGAAAGCATCATACTCCACTAATCTTCAACCTGTTGCTTGCAATCAGCTTCATGCCTTGATAAATCAGATTTGTGTTGGGTAACTCCCTCAAACCTTCCATCTTCAAGAGCCATATGGTCATCAAGCTTTTCTTCCTTATCACTGTCTTCCCTTATGGTAGCCTCCAACTTGATCAATGAATCATAATTGTCAGCTGTTCGGAAATTTTATGTAACCACATATTCCTATTTAGTGGCTGCAACCACTTCAACGAGATCATTATGGAGCTTTGTTAGACAATCTCTTCTTCAAAGACAAGTTCTCTCCCAATAGCCACCTCTTGTTTGTCATCAAGTGCACTGCTCTTGTTCTTCATCAGGATCAAAGGGAAACTTATCCCATACAGGTTCTTTCTCATGACTTGATTCCAATACACCCGGATCCCAAATGCCAAGGGGTTGATTGTGATGGTCAACCGGAAAAAGATTTTCATGCTCCACTGAAGGTATTGACTCATAGAATAAGTCAACTCCTGAATCTCTTAAGCTGACTTCAAAAACATTTCTTTCCAATGGTTCGGTTTGCTGGTCAAACCCAAGTCCAACAATGTCACCACTGAAATGGAGTGAAGAACCTTCTATACTTGCTGTTTTGAAAACTTCACCATCCTTATCTTCTTCGGGACCTTCATGAGAAAGTATGTCACCAATTTCTTCATGTGGAACTTCTTGGGAAGTTGGGTCAGCAACAAGAAGAAAATCCTTCATCATCAAATCTTCCAAATGAGCATGCATGAATTCATTGAATTTTCCTCAAATATCACTAATATGTCCATCTTCTTTTTCTTCAACGAACTCATCCCAAACAATAGTCCTACCAACATCTTCTGTGAAACCTTTAGCTTCAAGACCTTCATGGGCTAAATCCAAATTAGAATTCAAGACTACAACCACACTCTTTTCACCGAACTGGTCATCACTTGCTATCACATGCAAGTCTAAGGAAGAATTATGGGGTTCTCTCATACATTCATCAACTGTCAAAGTTTTTTCAACTTGCTTATTTGTGGGCTGCAAATCACAAATAGGCACTTCATCTTCTTCCTTCTTTGATCCTTCAACCAAAGATTGTTCTGCTTCTTTAAGCATTTTCTCGTGGTTGGATAAATGTCCATCTTCCAAGCCTTAGCATTAATAATTCAAAGGTAAATCAAATGAAACATTGGTCTCTAAACTCATCCTGCATGTTTTATTATTCTTCACAGAGTATGGTAGCCTCTTTGTCTCACATTGTCTCTTGTACTGCTCGCATACCTAATGAAATCCTCATGGGTAACACTAACTTTTCTTCCTCGTGATGCCATAGTCACTATGACTTCTCTCATTTCTGAATAAAATGCAACATCTTTAGAAACTTCTAAAACTAATTAGAACTTAATTCTGACCTTTGGTGTAGAATCGAACTCATCTGTCAACTAAACATTGATGGAGCCTGGGATGGCGGGATCATGGCTCTGACTACCCTTGTAATGAACCGGACCAATTTTTTCCAATTTTTTCAACAAACACACCAACACAAGGAGCACCCGTTAAGGTTAGCTCAACCAAAACCAGCAATTGGAAAGTAACTCTTTGCCAAGAATGCGCACTCAATCTCGAGATGAGAATGATGCTGTCATATGGCAAGAGGGTCGTCAGTAGCAACTTGAAGTATCACAATGCTGAAAGGAAATCTCAACGCCAAGAATGTGCTTTCCGACCCAAGTTGGGTAAGATGCTACCATATGGAAGAGTATCTATTGTAAATGATGCAATACATAAAATAAACTCAACGCCAAGCATGTGCACTCCAAACCTGAGGTGGGAAAGGCGCTATCATATGGCGGAGATTCTATTAACTAAGATGCAATGCAAGGAAATAAACTCAACGCCAAGCATGTGCATTCCACACCCGAGGTGGGAGTGGCGCTATCATATGGCGGAGATACAAAATGCAATACAAGTAGACTGAGCAAGGGCCAGTCTCTTCCACAGCCGTGGGAATACAATGTAACTTAGCAAGAAATAGAAAGGGCTGAATAGTACTACTATAACAGCCTTACAATAAGAAGAGTTGCCTGCCAAGAACACTGAATTAGTGATATATCAATGCTGAGATGAAGTTTAATGTTTCTCCAATGCTCAATATGACTCCAAGACTCAAACCCAACTCCTAAAGCAAATTCTAACAATCTGATATGACTGAACATAGACTGAAAATGCATAACCAGCAACTCTGTAACTCATTAAAATGCTCACACAACTCACAATACCTCACCAAATGACTTCAAACTTGATGCAAAATGACCCTAAGATGATGGCGACCAAGATAGAATTGTGAAACTACAACAAACTGATGTTATTTATTTTTGCACGAATCCCAAGACAACTCAACAATGAAAAGACCCTCCAAAAGGGCAATTTGGCAAGATAAAATCCAAGACTTGCTAATAAAATTTGAAACTCACCAGAGAGGGGCACCCTAGGGTGAGAAATACATATGTAAAGTACCTAGAACCAAACAAAAATCGTGCAATGACTTATAAGCATAAATGACCTTCAGCTGTGACTGCAACCAGCAACACTAAAACTGCAAAAAACATCAGAAAATCTCCAGTGTGAGCTCCATTTGCATTCTCTAAGTGAGAAGCAATCTCAATATCAGCTAGGTGTTGTCTTTCAAACACGAAGTCTGATCCTTCCTAGGAGGTATGCATTCCTCGAAGCTCTTTGCCTAAAAACAATTTAGCAGCATAACAATATGGTAGACAAAAGATGACCAAAATGAAGAAGAGAGGTCTTCTTTTATAGACTTGAGGAAGAAACTCCGGCATCTTCTAGAAAGTGCATTCCAAATCCAAGAGGCTTCAAATTTAATTTTGACTTAATCTTCTCTCAAAATGGCATCCATCTCTAGGATTGAATAATTCAGTTTTTTTAAATAAAATATTTCTCTCCAAAAGATGGCGTCCACTTTCCCAAGAGCAATTTGACTTTAGAAATTTCAAAAATAATTCTTGATGAGATGCTCACCCTCAAAAGTCCCCCTTTTTAAAACAACTTAAAGTTGTAACAATAGGACAAGGGGTCATATTATGAAAATAAAAAGTTATTGATTTAAAATAACTTCTCTCCAAAATGAGCTCCTTAAAGCCAAAATCAATATTACTCACTGATTGCCAAAAGAGGAAAGCATATTGAACTGATGCTTACTAGACTACTGCTAAAAATAGAATTTACTAAAAATAGTAAATTCAAAAAGTAGCTCGTAATGAAATGCATGCGATACCATTGCGAAGCTCTCTGAAAACCTAGAAAGAATCCACAATCCAAAATCCCAAACTCCAAGATGTAGCCGTCATAACTTACTAAAAATAGTAAGTCCAAAAAGGTTGTCCAACGCAATTGCATGTCATACCACTGCGAAGCTCTCTGAAAACCCAGAAAGAATCCAGAATCAAAACAGCCAAACTCCAACATGCAAACCCCAAAATCTTCAGAAGAAACCACCAAGGAGCCGGAAACCCTAATTTTGCCTTTGACTAGCCTACAACACACCGGGGATAGACTATCAATCATTGGAAAGTGTAGTGCTAAAAATGGGGACATTACATTATGGTAGCGCTAGATTCTAAAGGTAGAAATTTAAATTTTTTTTATCAAAGGTGGCCGACCTACTTTGAAAGTTAAATTTAAATATTTAAAATAAATTTTATGTCAAATCTTGGCTGACCTACTTTTGATAAAGTACATGATTTGGATATAAATCCAAGTTATTTTGGAGGTTAGAAAGTAAGTTTTTAAATGCAAAATCATTCATTTTTTAGAGCAAAAATTAGGAGAAGAGCAAATTTAAGAAAAAATGGAGCAGACCTTCAAGGCAGATTTATAGCAGACATTGTGCCTAATTTGGAGCAGACCTATAAGGCAGATTTATAGCAGAGATTGTGTCTTATTTGGAGCAGACCTTTAAGGCAGATTTATAGCAGACATTGTGCTTGATTTGGAACAGATATTTAAGAGAGATTTATAATAAAAATTGTGCCTGATTTGCAGTAGAATTTGGATCAGAAATTGCATCATTTTGGAGCAGAGATATAAGGTGAACTTGAGCAGAGATATAAGGCAGATTTGGAGCAAAGATTAAGGCAGAATTGGAGCAGAAATAACTAAAGTTTTGGAGCAAACCTTGGAGAGGTTGGTGCTTCTCATTAGAAGGGATTGGTGTCTCTTGCTGAGTTGGTGCTTAGTGGTGGGGATTGGAGTCTCCAGTGGGTTGGTGCCTACAAATTTTGTAAGAATATTTATACAAGTAATGTTTTATCATGGTTTTCTTCCATAAGGATTTCCACATAAAATTGTTTGTCTTTTATATGTGCTCTTAATTGCTAGATCTTGCATATATGGTATTGCTATGTATAATTAATGTTTGAAGTAATATTGCTATTGTAATGGTGTAAATTTGCACCTAAGAAACTTTCCAATTAATTTTCCCTCATTTTAGCCTTACAAGTTTGATGATGCAAAAACCTGTTGTTTTTATCCCGCTTTGCAGGTGTGCCCCTATTGTTTTGTGTCGGTGAGGGAATTTTTGTCTAGGACGCGTGTGTGCCATGTGGATGTCTACGTGTCGTGCTAGCATCCTAACAAGATTCTTGCATTAGGAAAACTTTAGAAACGTTATGATTCTCTGTCACCTATGAGCATAACATCCCCTTGCCAAATCTTGACCGTCAGGAACGACAGTTTGCCTCCATTTTTCCCATTTGAACCCACTCCTATCTCATTCTCAAGCTCTCTCTAGATTCTAGGAACTCTCTTGATCATTCTAACGCTTCTTGCTTCATTCTCACTCTCTCTTGTTGCTACCAGCTTCATACTTGGTTTCTACACCATCTTTTTGCTCCAGCACCATTGCTATTGCAAGTTCACGAAGCTCTACTCCATTGTTGTGGTGATATCGTTCCTCTCCTTCCTCTCTCAGCCTTGGGTGCTCATAGAAAGGGAGGTGATATTATGTCTATTTGCTTATTTGCATTATCGTTCTTGTAGAGTGGCATCCAGGTTGTCTTTTTTCTCTACTATCTTGTGTCTTTTCTATCTTTTTCTTTATTGTGTTTCCACCTCCTATTGTCTATTGGTTGTCTATGGAGGTGGGAACACCAAAACAGGGGTTTGATCGAGGCAAACCTCAAAACACAACCCCAACACTTTTCTTGTTACTATCTGTGTAGGTGCTGTCCGTTTGCTTGGAGCTAGCTGGAGAACTAGACCTTGAGTAAGTTGCTATTCTTCTTCTTTCTTTTTCATTTCACTATTAGAGTAGCTTCAATAGTATTCTTCTTGTTGTACTTTGCATTTCCATATGTCCCTATCAAACTATGAAACCAAAACATTCTGGTTGTTAGTAGACTCTGTATGTTTCTGTCCGTAACTTGACCATATGTCCGTACAGGACACCAATGCGTCTCTAAGACTCCAGCGTAGTACACTGAAGTTCGACACCTGTGTTGCCATCCTCTGACAGAGAGCCATCTGGTCTGTAGGCTGAGACCTCTGTGGTCGGCTCACCTGTTTTAGGAAACTTCTTCATAAAGTATAAGGGAATCATAGTCTTGTTTTCCCTTCCTTTTCAGCCTATCCCTTCCGTTTCAACTTATTAGGTATTTTGAGGTAGTTTGTTCCTTGAGACTCTTTTGGCGATCGGGAGACTTGGGAGTAGTGAATCCCCCTTCTCTACAACTATGTTTGCTTAGTTGAGAAGAAGTAAAGTTTTGATCTATACTAATTCACCCCCCTCTCAATATAAGTGTATGTTTCATCATAAAGGAGTTCACATTGCAAAAAAAAGTCTATATAAAGGTCTTGAGGATTTCGTGAATAGGAGTTGTCATTGAGGTTTACTAAGTCTTTGGAGTAACTAACCATAGTCTACTTAGGTCTTCTATTTGTCTTGAATTCACTTAAAATCATCTAAGGGGGAGATTAGTGCACCAATAAGTTGACCAAAGGTATGTATCACTAACTCTACACTCTTTCTTTTGGTAGTTTCATTTATATTGATAATATTGTTCTTCATGTATTTGATAGCATAGTTTTGCATAATGCTTCATTTCTATCTCATACACTGTTGTTATTCATAGTGTTTTTCTTACCACCTAAAGGTATTACAATTTTCTTATCTCATAATGCTTAGTGGCACCCATCTCTTGCAAACAACTCTTGCTTACAACATTAGACCACTTTGTGGACCAACATTCTTGAATTGTAATGGATCTAGATGTCCTCTACGTTTTCCCTATATAGAGGATCATCATACTATAGAGACCTATTTTAGGCCTAAGATACTTTTGGTGAACCTAATGTGAATATTACTCCACTTTTGATTATGTTAGTTTTAAATTTTCACAAATTTCCTAATTCTTAGCTTTTAAATCAAACACTTTTATCGTTCAATCAATTTGTCAAGCAATTTTTTGCTTTCTATATTTCTCTTCTTTCAAAATTCCAAAAGGATATTTTTGTATCCCCTCAATGGAATTCCTTCATGACAATCGAGAAGAGGCTACATGATGGACTCTTCTTTGAAACAAGTCTCTTCCTAGCAACACAACTTTTGCTAATACAAAGAAAACCACAATCCCCATACTAGGGTCAACATTAGGTGTAGATCAAATCAACAATAAAAATATCAAAAGGAAGCGAACCAAGAGGGTGAACAAGATGACTATGTCAAAGTCGCCCTTAAAATGCAACAATTTCTCTAAATCAATCCCCAAAACATTGGGAAAACTCTTAAGAAATGCACAAGGAAGCTAAGGACTAGAACACTCAGTATCTCACCCAATGGAAGAATTTACCAATTGAAGATGCCACATGGGAGAACGAGGAGTTCACTTAGAAGCATCTGAACTTGATTAGCATTGAGCACAATGCTTTTCTGAAGAGGGGGGGCATACTACACCCTTAATATTAGTGTACGTAGGGTTATGAAGTCATTTTGTGGCTATCTTAACTCTTAATTAAGTCATATTATCATTATTATATTGTTATTTAGTTAATTGTGTCAGCCTAAGGTGAAACATCCCCTATGGACGTTTGGCCCAATTTTTTTCCCAATTTTCTCCACATAAAGTTTAACAAACAATTTGCATGCAAACAGATTTCTATATATCTAATAACTTGCAAACAGATTTCAATGTAAATCATGTAATATCAATTTTAGAAATTAGATCTAAAAATACATATGATTATTGCCTTTCAAACCTTCAAATCTTCAGTAGAATAACAACAGAAAATATCCAATCGTAGTCACAAAACTCATAGTCGGATTGGATAACCAGAAGTATGAATCTGAAGCACAAAGTAAGACACTTGAATGATATCTCCAACAAACAATGGGTTTCCGTCCACTACCTCCAAGCTCGATGGTTTCTATCCTCAAACTTGCTAAAAGCCAAAGCTTCCCTAAATTCTCCAAGAGAAAATAATAACCAAGCATGTTCATAAATGAGCCTTGTAGATCCTTTTATATCTTTCTTGGGAGAGCTCACACACTTTTCCAGCCAATGTGGGATAAAAGATATATTTTTCCCTTTAACATTCATGTCTCCACATACTTTAATAAAGGGAACTTTTAATATTTAAATTACTTTCCCTTTTAACTTGACTTTATAACATTTTATCACTTGGGTGCCAAAATCAAGGTACTTTATAATTGTCTTTCGTCATTAAATGGCCCCATTTTAATAAAGTCATAATAAAACATTACAATGTGCACTTTATAAATAATTATTAATAAAGTAATCACTTTATTAATAATTAAAATAACATAACTCCACGGATAATCAATATTTCTCAATTCCGTTTGGACCTGGGAGTTAACCAACGTATTCACTATGCATCCAATTGCCTTACTAAAAATAGTAAGGGCCCCTCTCTAACATTTAGTGACTTACTATAAATAGTAAGTTTGTGAAATTGTGTCAAACAAAGGCTAAGCTTGACTCAACATTAAACTCTGAAGGAGAAAACCCAGTGATCACTTCCAAAGGAGCCCTCTAACCATCTGTGTTAGCCTATGAGGGCCAGGAATAGGCTAAACCCTCTGAAAAGTGATACTCATGAGAATGGGGACATTACAGTCCGCCCTCCCTGAAATTGCTTGTCCCCAAGCAATCTTAGCTGCAAAGAAAACTCTCCTCCAGCTGGATCCCAAGGGAAGATCTGTGTAATGTCCCTGCTATCACCAAACAGCTCCTATAACACCAACACTAGCACAACCAGCTAAATCAACTCAATCCCAAAATTGTGATGGTGAATCTGATGGAAACACACTAGTGGAAAGCCAATACCTATTGCTTCCCGTTGTGCTACTCTGATACCCCCTATCTCCAAAACGCAACTAGTCTCCAAATCTTAAATCAAATGATAATCATCATGAGAGAACAAGGTAGAAGACCTGCCAAACTCGGAATCACCATCATGAATGTCATCTACCCCTTGGAAAGAGGCTGGATCAACATCCAATGTGCAAGTCCTAGAAGGAATCATCTCCTCCTGATAGGGCTGTCCCAACTCAATCTCGTCATCAGGTGTTGCAAGAGTATAATCCTCAAAAGGAAGCAACTCAAAAGCCTACCCGTACTTGTTTCCAATCTCTGGGCAAGGTAAACTATCATGCAAACTGTCCATCTCATGCACCATCAAACTATGCATCTGAAATGAATCATGCACATGAGGAATAAATGTAAAGTTGTACACACTCCTCACCATGTACATCTCTGAAATCTCCTCTGTGAGTCCTATCTGAAATCTTGATGCACTGGAAGGATCCCAAACACCACAATCACTACTCATCTCAAGACTGGGGTCAAGAGAGTGATCAACATCTAACTCGAAGAGCAGATTATCATATGACCAAGTAGCATCTGTCTCAAACAATGGATTGTACATCATCTCACACTCCGTCTCCTGATCCACCTCATGCTCTCTACCCAAATCCGCACTATAGTATGAGGTTTAGTCAACATCACTCACCTCATGATCAGCAACATCATGTGTGCTTTCATCAGCACACACATCAACATCTAAGGCACTGCTGCTATGTATCTCTTAGGATGTCTCAAAAGATGTAGAATCCAACCGTGTCAAAGCTTGAACAATATTATCATCCTTCACCACCAAATGATCTTGAAAATCTTCCCACACCAAAATCTTTTGTTTTGATTTTTCTTCATGTGTAGGTTTGGTGTCATCATTGGAATCAACTATCACACTCATAGATGCATTGTGATTACCCAAAGAATCCATACCATCATTACCCATAACAATCTTATGCTCAACATCAAAGGGAGTTATGTTCAATTCTCCTATAGAATCCACTTGTGAATCTTCTTGCAAAGATGGTGAAGCCTCACGTGAGTCACTCCCCAATGACGATTGATTTTTGCATACTTCATGATTACTTGTAGGCTGCAAATCAAATTCAAATGTTTCTTCTTTCCTTTCATGTTCTTGTACCCAGGGCTCATCTTCTTTCTCAATGGTTGCTTTGCAATCAACAAGCATGAATGGTGGCACAACATTGAGATCAGCCAATGGAGCACTTATTGAAATCATATCTGCATATGATTTATCAAGCATCATCTCCAAGTCGCCCACCCAAAGACTCTTGCATTCCTTTGTAGATGTCTCATAATCTTTGTAGGATTTAACTGGATGCATGTCTAAGGCTGCTGCTTGAACACAATCATTGCACACTCCTTCCCCATCACCAACAAGTAGAATTTTTGATTTGCTCACATCTTCTAAGGTCTGATTTGCAAAATCAGACTTGCTGTAGCTTAAATCAGCATCACATAATTCATTTTGAACACTCAGATCTTGAGTGTCAACATTAGGGAACTCCACACATCCATCATCCTCACAAGGAAGGGCTACTTTCTCATGAGTAAGATCAACATTACGACTGCTTTCATTAAACAGAAATTCAGGAGTTACTTCACACTTATCTGTAGTGTCCTCAGGAAGCTCAACCAGAAATTCATCCTTTGCTAACTGTCCATTACCAAGTGCTGGTTCAAGAGGTGTCTTCAAGGGAAAATTAAGCGTATCATGTGCCATAATTTTTGTCCCATGGCTGCAAGGTAAATCTGCATGTGTATAAGCCTCTTTAATCTCAATGGTTTCATAATGGGATCCTCTTTGTTCCTCCAAATGATGTGACTCATGAGCCCCAACATTATCATGCAACGTGTGCCTCTCCAAATCTGCCTCCTTCGTGGCTCCTTTTTCAATGCATCCATGTGTCAAAACAAGGTTTCCTTCAAGCTTCTTTGCCTCATTGTCTAGTCATTGGTGGTTAGGCTCTCGATAACCTTTGCAGGTGAAGCATAGACCTTGTCTTCTCATTTCGTTCTTGCTCATGATAGGAGTTCTTGTAGCCTGCTCATTGAGTTTGGATGTAGAACCTTCTTCATTATTTGCTTTAGTAATTCTACCATTCCGGCTCACACTGTGCCCGTGACTGAATTTTGCCCCTTTAGATAAAATTTCCTCCTTATACACCCTCCTAATATACTTCACCAACCCAATCTTTTTGGGACACCAGGAGACAAACAAGTTCAGATAATCATGAAGAGAGCACTGTGCCTTAAAATCATTTGGCATACTCTGATAGCTTCAAGAAGTTGAGGGGCTTCCTGTTCGTGACTTTCCCCCATCTTGATGGCATCCTGTTTGTTGTACCCGAAAATTAAAATTTTTGTTATACTTAGACATTTTGAAGAAATGAGTAAAAGTCTTGTTAAATCAGTCAAAAAGGTCAAAATTTGGGTATGCATGTCTTGCATGAGGGATTAAAACACAACATTTTCAAAATCTGACGATCTGGGTCTGCTTAGAGCAGCTTAACCTACAAAACCCAGATCTCAGTTTTTCATCCCTAAATTTTAGGAAAACTGCTATTTTTAGAAATTTTCTAAAATTAGTAACATTTTCTGGGTTTCTTTATAAATGGATACTGGCAAAACTTTCTAAAAATAAAAAGTTTCTAAAAATAGAAAGTTGGTCCGACAGGTTCTGAACTGATTTTGATTGGCTAAAAATACGTCCACATCGGACTGATGCAGTCAGAATCTCGAAATGATCAGTTTTTCCCTACTGGGTCTATTCTGCTTTTTTAGAAGCATACCAGGAACTCTGAGGTCACTAATGGAGGTCAGTCAGCTACCAGGCGTTAGATTTAGCATTCAGAGCTTTCAACAGAAGGCGAGATGATAAACCAGCACGGAGAACGAAAAGGAAGTTGAAAAATGATAAAATTTTCTAACACTGGTGACTATGGGCGCCCCAGGTGAAGAAAGGCGCCCATCTTTTTAGGGCATCAAATGTCAAAATTAGGGTTTGTGTCTCCAGTCAAACTTGCTCAGTTCTCTGTCAGCTCCGCAACGAATTCAACGGTGCAGTCATCAGGCGATCCAGTCGTCCGGAATTCAAAGTTGAACAGGGAGATTCCAGACTGATGTCAGAAGGAGAAAATGAGAAACTATCAAAAATTGACTAAGTCTGGATAAAATGGGCGCCCCTGGTGAAGAAGGGCGCCCAAGTTTTCAAGGTCTCTATCAGATGAATTTGCAGGCGAGTGTCTAACGTAATCTCTTCGCAGTTGGTCCAGCTTTCCAATGAGATATCTAGCACGTTGATCGGAGGTCACAGTCGCCGGATACCAAGTGCCGAACAGGGGGTCTGGCGAGAGCTAAGAACAAAGATTCAGAAGCAAACACAAAAAAAGGTTAAAAAATAATCTAACTCTGGTGAACATGGGCGCCCCTAGCCAAGATGGGCGCCCAAACTTTTGAAGGCCTTAAATTCATTGTTTGACGAAGTTCATCCCAGAGGACCCCACCTCATATCTCGTCAACTTCGCGATGAACATAACGGGCAGTCGATCCGATGCCCAGAGCTCCAAATTCAAAGAGATCATCTGTAGAAGAGAAGCTAATGAAGAAATTTGAAGGTCATGAAAATGGCTAACTCTGAACAAAATGGGCGCCCCTGGAAGGAAAAGGCACCTATGATTTCGGAGGTCGAAATGAAGGATTTTGCCAGAGGTGCCTCCAGAACATCTTTCTCAGAATCAGTCAGGCTCCGCCGTAAAACCCTCAACTCGCCTGTCGAATCAATCTACAAATGGGAAATCGGAGGCGGAGTTTAGGGTCAAAATGAAGAAAAGTTTAAAATTCCAAAATTTTGGCTAACACTTGATAAAGTGGGCGCCCCTGGTGAAGAAGGGCGCCCAACTTCTCATGCCTTAGAAAATTTTTCAGAATTTTCAAAAGTTTCAAAATTACCAGTGAAGGAGGATGGCATCCAAATGCATTGAACAAAGATTTTAGGGTTTTGAAATAAAAGCAAAAGAAAGCAAAACCTAATTCAAGCCCTAAAGTCTATTTAACACCTCTTTTCAATGTAATTTTTGTTATTTTTGCAGGTAGCCTTCAAAGGAGAAAGTTGGAGCAGCATGTTTGAAGAATTTTCATGATCCAAAAATTCATCTTTGCTGGTTTTTCATCAGATGTTTCAAATCAGCAAGCATAAACCCTTGCTTTTTCAAGTTTTTTATCCGGAAGATCAAATTTCTCAAAGGGAAGGCCAAGGTTTCCAGTTTTCAATCATCTGGGTCTTTTCTCTTCAATCTTCTGAAGGAAATTTTCAAGAACTTCATCAAGTTGCAGCAGCTGCTTTTATTTTGCATGTCAGTGAAAACATCAGTGCATTCAATTTTCAACCATCAAGGTCCTCTCCAATCAGTCTTCTGAAGAAAACCCATATCATAGCTTTTTTCAAGAAAGTTTCAAATCCTAGGGTTCGCTGCTTTTTCGATCAGCCATCAGAGCTTTACAAATCTAATCAACTGGGTCCATTCCCAATTTTGTTCTGAACAAAACCCAGGTGCCAACTTTTTTTGGAAAAAATTGAAGAAATTAGGGTTTGCTGCTTTTTTAGACAAAATTCAAAATTTTCAAAAATAGACGATCTGGGTTGTCTTGCAACGAAGTTTTGAGCAAAACCCATATCTCAGAAAAATTTCTAAAAAATTTGTCCGTTGGAGCAAGAAAATCAGCATTCTAAAAATAGAAATGGCTCAAAACTTGTCTGAACCTAGGCGAGTTTACAGTCATTCTTCAAGTTTTCCGAAATAGAGTACACTCCCAATGTTTTCAAGACTGAATCAGCTCTCTATCACGATTATATCAAAACAGCTGAGACAGACTTGCATCATATCAAGCTGGTGTTCAATCTACATGCCTTGGAGAGAGCAGGCAACACTTCAATCAAGAACCTGGGACATTCTGGACTCCTCGCAGCAGCGTCAATTCCTATATCAGTTCAAAGTCTTGAGTTCGTAATCGCTTGCATTAAGCATTACAACCTGGCTACAAGGGAGATCCAGTCAGCAGACGGTAGATTGATTTGCAGTCTAAAGCCTGATGTGATTGAGAAGTGTTTTTCCATTCCACCATGGCTTGAAAGCGTTACTCTCTCAAAGAGTGAATGCGAAAGGATATGGAATATGCACAAAGATAAATATAGCAAGAAGATTGCACAGAGGTGGATGAAGGAGAAACACAAAACATTGCCTAAGAACGTCGGGCTTGATGAAGTGCAGGATCAATTCCAGAGTGTTGTTCGCAGTTGCAATCCAGTTGGCGGAAGGATAGCCCATATTTCAGTGATGTCAGCAAAGTTCGAGAAAGCGACCAATGAGGTCGAAGAATTCCTGAGATCTATTGCAGATGCTGAAGATATCCTAGAAAAGCAGTGTTTTGCTATTGAGGACATAGATGCACCGAACCGGGACACAGTTTCTAATTTCCTAGCGGATGTGATCGAGCTTTAAAGCAGCTTTCTTCTAGAAGCTTTCTTTCCCGCTTTCTTTCTATTCTTGGAATGATCCTTATCCATTCTTTGAGAAGAGAAAGAAGATAAGATGTAATAGTTGGCTTTCCCGCTTTTTTCTGCTTAGGTTTTAGATGTTATCTTCTTTCTAGATTTAGTAATAAAGTTTGCTTGCTGAAAGCAAGCCCTAGATTGTGAAAGCAAGGAGATTTTAGGGTTCCCTACTCCTCCTTCTCTATAAATAAGAGCCTTTGCTCATTGTTTTCTTTAACGGTTATTGTGTTAGCAAATTGCGAGCCTCGCATTGCAGCAAGTTGTTATTCGGGCCACTTTGTGTTGGAACCATGCTAGTGATAACAAAACGCTGAGCCTATTTTGCCTTCTATTTGTTATTCAAGTGTCGTTCAATTGTGTTGTGATAGCAAATTGTTGAGCCTCTTTAGCCAACAAGGAGTTAGTGTGATTGTTGTTTCTATTGTGTAAGAATAAGATTGCAAGCCTCTTTAGCTGCAATTTCTTATTCCAGGCATGTTAGAAGTGAGTTTTGTTCTAAAAGTTCGAGTAATAAAATCATGAGCCTCCTTTGCCTTGATATAAAATCTCAGACTTCCGTTATTTGTGTTTTACTTTTATGATCTTGATTCCAACTTACAGTGAAGTGTGTAGGTGTTTGTTGAGAGAGAGATTATTGAAGTATTTTGTCAGAAAATATACCTTGTTCATTTCTAGTTTCTCTTGCTTTGCTTATTACTTGAGAAGTTAGAAACGTATTTAGTTTAAGTTAGTCGTAGTTGAAGTTCTTAAATCAGAAAATCTCAGTTGCGGCGTTTGTGTTTTATAAACCTTGTGCTCTAGCTGATCAAAAGGATTGCAACTTAGTTTTAGTTTACTTTCTTGAATACCATCAGCAAGAGGGAGCTTCCCCTCCTAATTTGAAGTGCAGTTTATCTGTGCATAGCTGTCCATTTCAAATACACATTCCAGAGGTGCGAATTTAAACGCCAACACTGTTCAATCTCTTCCCTGTATTTTCCTTCAATACTGTAGTAACCCATAATTGAAACTTACTGGAAACTGATGAGTGCTGGTCACTCAAATGCAAGATGTTTATTCACTGAACACTGAACTATATCTCAAGGTTCGGAAGATATCTTCATCATTTATCTGAGATGTCCCTTGCTGATTCAATTGTCCCTTCAGGAATTTTGTCAAATAGTTTACCAATAAACTCTTCAAACTACTGTTTATTGTTTCTGTTTGTTTTCCCCCTCAGATTTTTCAATGCAAAGAATATCTGAAACTAGTGCACACTACAATTACAGCTTCAAGACATTATGACAAACAGTTTGAAAGAAATCTTCAAAATCCATAATTGCTTACAATTAAGCTCCAATGTACAATGCATTAAGTCCAATGCATACTCAGGGGTTTTTACAAACAGCTGGGACAACAATGTAACGTGCCGATAGAGTATGTAATGATTACATCAAATACAGATCGCATCAATTAACATGACATAAATATAATGCATTATCTATATGGAATGTAACTTCAATTTGCTGTATTGGTAGCGATTACTGGAAGTACAAATGCAAACATTTTAAAAGAACTTGATGATGCCTTGGAGAAATGACGTGTTGACGTCCTGTTGTGACCTAATTCACACCTCGCCCCATTGCAAATGGGGACCTCATATTTTGCTTTTTAGGGTTTTGTCGTTGCGTCTTGGTTTTTGTCTGGTCTCCGTTTGGGTTTTGAGTCTGAATTTTGAATGGTCACCTGAGTCAAGCAAATGAGTTCTAGCCTAGATCACTGTGCAAACGTCGCCATCATGCTTAGAAAGCCTGGGAGACGAAGATCGACTGTCATTTCAGTCAATTCCGACACCTCCCAGTTTTTAGGGTTTTTCACTCTGGCCCCTATTTTTTAGGACCTACTTTTTTGGCACTTTTGGGCAATTCTGAGATCCCTATTTTTTAGGGTCTATTTTTGGAAAGTTGCTATTTTGGAAAATTTCTATTTTTAGAAAGTTCTATATTTAGAAAGGTCTCGAGTTTCGAAAATCCACTCAGAAGTTCAAAAAGATCAATGAAACTCTCAGAAAATGGATTTGAAATTTTTTGAATTCATGGTGAAATTCTGGAAAATGATGAGAAATCTGGAAAAAATCACAGAAAATGGTGGATAAAATGAAAAAAATCAGTCATGAAATCATCAAAAAATTGATAGAAATCTGAGAAATTCATTTAAAATCTGAGAAATTCATCAAGAAATCTGAAGGGATCATGGATAAAATCTGAATAATCATGGTGAATTCGCCTAAGTTTGGATTCATGGAGTTCAACCAGCATGGAGAAAGGAAAAGTTAGTGTCAGAAAGCTTCAGCCAGGCAATGAAAATGGCTAGACATGGAGCCAAGTCTGCCCCAAGCCAAAAGTTGAAGTGGCATGAAATCCTATGAAGTTTGCCTTGAATGGCAAGACATGGAGCCAAGTAAGCCTTGGATAAAGTGTTGAATGGCAAGCTGAAGAGCCAAGTCCGCCTTGGATAAAGTGTTGAATGGCAAGCTAAGAAGCCAAGTCCGCCTTGGACATAATGAAGAAATGGCAAGACATTTTGCCAAGTCTGCCTTGAATGGCATGGAGAGTTGCTAAGTCCGCCTTAGCCAAGAGATTGAATGGCATGCTAAGAGGTAAAGTCCGACCTCCAATGGCAAGAGAAGAAAGCAAGTCCGCCTTAGAAAATGTTGAGATGGCAAGCCATAGAAGGAAGTCCGCCCAGCAACATAAAGGAAATGACCTAACACTTAGTAAAGTCCGCCCTCCAATGGCTTGAGAAGTGCTAAAGTCCGCCCAAGACTTATGGCAAGAAACATGATGAAGTCCACCTTAAGAAATGGCTAGAAGATGTGTGAAGTCCGCCCTTGATGCAAATGGCTGGGTAAAAGGCAAAGTCCGCCATGCTTAGAAGTGTGAAAATTAAATTTTTTTGCCTAAGTATGGGCTTTGAGAAATTAAAAATACATGCTTGGCACTTTGAAAATTCGCTATACTTGGCATTTTAGAAAATTCGCCTAAGACCAAAATGTCTAAAGAAAATCATGCCAAACGTTCTAGGAAGATGAAATAAATTTTGCCAGAGACTTTGGACGATTGAAATTTATGGCCAAATAATTTGAGACGATTAAAAATCATGGCCAAATAATTTTGGACGATTAAAAGTCATGGCCAAATAATTTTGGACGAAAGGACTTACGGCAAAATAATTTTGGACGAAAGGACTTACGGCAAAATAATTTTGGACGAAAGGACTTACGGCAAAATAATTTTGGACGAAAGAAGTTATAGCAAAACAATTTGGAAGAAAGAAAATTCACCTAAGGCAAATAAATTTTTTGAAAAAATAAAATTGCCTTAGAGAAAAAATAATTTGCCATAAAAACGAATGGGTTGGAAATAACACATAAAATAATTATTTTAATTATTCATTTTCCAACACCCCAAAGAGATAAGTCTTGAAAAATCGAAATTGGAAAAAGGACAAAAAGAGCTTTATTGAACTGGCGTTGAATTTGGAAACTTTCCCAGGTATTATCATTGAAGATAAAACTTGCCACTCGAAAGTTGAGTAAAAGACAAGTTAAAGCTCAATTTGAAGGAAACATTTGAAATTTGCTAATTGGATCGATTTTCTCACCTCTATAATTGATTTCACTTCTCATTTTTACAATTGTCCGATTTTCGAAAGAAAAGTGTGAGAAGAAATTTGTCTAAGGCATGAAAGTTGAGTCTGAAGCGAAGTGAAAGAAGCAAATTTTTACCAGCTTGCGTTGTGATTGTGATCATTTCTTTTGTCCAGAAGATCTAGGCAGATTTACTCTATCCACTTCATTTTGACATAAAACTTCATCATTTATTTTCTTTCCAGCTTGATTTTTCACGAAGTCTAATTTAAACAACTACGTGGAATATCTTTCAAAGTGACTCAAATTTCGAATTCTAAATATTTTCTTTGCCTTTTCCTTGCAGATTTATTTTCGAAGCGGTAAGGATGAAGTTTGCTAGCAAAGGTGTGCAGGTGCAGTCGAAGATCAAGTCCAAGTGGGAGCATGTTGTGGACACCAATCTTGGCCACGTGGACCTCGATGACTTCAGGAAAAGAATGTACGGGAGCGATGGACGTCTACCTACGCCAATTGCGATAAGAATGATGCGCAATGGAATTGTTCACGCAGCTGGATTTCCACCAGCAAAAGAGTGTCCGGAACTTATGGTGGAATGCGCGTTGCACTATAATGCACAAGAAAGGCAAATAGAAGCTCCTGATGGAAGAATCCTCGCATACTTGTCCGAGCCAGCCATTCAGGAAATTTTCGGGATTCCAGTTTACAATAGAACGTCCTACCGCACTAAGGAGGATGCACTTAAGCTTTACCAAAACTAGCAAGACCTTTGTGCATCCAACATAAACAAGACTTGGTTGTTGAAGCCCAAACCAACTGCAGGGACGATGCCAAAGAAGTTGGTCAGAACACATTTCAAGGAAGAATATGGCGACATAGTTTTGCTACTGAACAGAATAGTAGGCAACCCTCATGGTGCGCCTTTTAAAAACTGGATATATTATTTCATTGATGAAATAATTACCGGAGTCAAGATGTTTAACTGGTCCAGAATGATCAGTGATAGCCTCCATGAGCAGTTGGTCAACCTGGAGGAAACCAAGACCTTTCACATGAGCTCGTACGTCATATATTCGCTTGCAAGGTATTACAAGTATCCTGGCTTGGTTTGCAAAGGCGTGGTTGACAATGGCGAAGGGCAACTCAAGGCATATGATTGTTATCCGCAATTGCAACTAAAAGAGAAGTCACATTTCCGACGAGCTCATCACGCCTTTCTGATGTACATCACTCAGCTTCTTCAAGGCGGAACACATCAGAGACTCACCCGTGAAGCCAAGAGTTTGATTGGCAGATATGGATCGTGGTTCATCCAATATCCCAGGTTCACTTACATCAGGATCCAAGGATTCTCAGGAAATCCTTATAGACTGCCCATCTATCCAACCAACAAAATGGTTTTGCTGGAAGTGCTAAGGCAATTGGAGGCGTATCAAAATATTCAAAGGCCAAAACAGAAGGCAGCTATCACCTTTCCTTTTTTCATTGGCAATATGGAGGAGTCATGTCCAACGGCGCAAGCAGCGGAGAGTGCTCGACTGGAGATCCAAAAATATCCGTTCATATCATATAAGTCCAGGAATAACTTTGATCCACTCCATCACATCAAGACTGTGGACGGAGAGAAGTACAAGCACTGGGTAGACTTAGAAGACTTCTGGGCTAATGCAGCGGATGAATATGACGTGAGGAAGAGGTTGTGGTCAAGATTGCCACTAAGTATGATAAGGTCAACAGAGATTTTCAAAGTACCTGATCAACTACAAGATGACGGAAGGTATGTGCAGCCAGGCTTCGATGAGAACCAGCCACTCCCCCCTATGAGGTGGTCTGAGCCTGAGATGGGTGACCTAGCAACATTCATGCGACCTGTTTTCAAGTATTCTCAATGGTGGATAGATCAGCAGGTAGAAACTCTAAGGCAGAGAAACGTGCAATTCACGTACGAATTGATGGGCGATACAGAGTCCTGTTCTTCAAATGCCGGTGCACCTCATGGAGATGGGCCAACAGATGCCGCCAACTTGGAAAAGAGGAAAGAAATTGATAAATCTGCAAAACAGGACAAGGGTAAAATGATAGATGAAGGGCCTTCTTGGAAGAAGCACAAATCCAGACCTCTTCAGTCGACCACTTCCAGAAATATAGAAGAAATACTTGCCATGGATAAAGAGTCTTTGGAGAATGCCCGAATTCCTTCCCCAATCAGAGATGTGGAGCCAATACAACTGGAGGATGATGCTCAACCCTCTCCTACAGGCACTGAGATCCTAGAATCCGACAATGATTTAGATATTATGGATGGAGAATTCGTGGAAGGAATGATTTCCGCCCTCAAAGGAATCCAAGAGGACCCATCCGTGTAGGAAATTCCAAATGTCCAAGAACTTCATGAAATACTAGAGATTCAGGAAAAGCAAGAAGTGCAGGATATTCAAGAAGTCCAAGATGGAATTGAGCAGCCAACCATCCTAGATTGGCTAAAAGAAAGATTAAAAAGAAAGGCACCAACAGAGGTTCCTGAAGAAGATGATGCCACAGATTTCTTGGCAAGGCTAGAACAAACTGCCACAAGGAAGAAAGCCAAGAAATTTTCCACCATCTGAAGAGACGAAGTTGGCAACCGCACAGTACAAATTGCAGTACCTAAAGCCGATAAGTTCCATGATGAGATTGCCCCGGATGAATACGCCATCACGACCATTGACATGGGTCCAACAACGAAGGGGCAAGAAGTCGAGGACTTGGACAATTCCGTTGCCACCATCAAGTCCAGGCTGGAAAGGGAAGTAGCCAAGAAAAAGGAATATAAAAGAGAGATTGACAGCCTAAAAAATTACATCCAGCACTTGACCAAGCCACTAAATGAAGGTGATCAAGCAACGCTTCCACCTCCAAACTCTTCACTAGAACCAATCCGAAATTTTGAAGAAGAGTTGACTACAGCACGAGAGGTTAAGGATTGGATAGATGGAAGGAAAGAAGAGGCAATGGCGTTCGCGGAAAAGCTGGCATGTGTGTATGAGCAGGTTTCCTTTTTGCTGTCACGGGTTGTAGACTTAGCAGAATCTTGGGGTAGCCTCGAAGACATTCAGATCAGGATTATCCTATGTATTCGAGAATTGAAGGGCATCTTGAAGCAAAAGTTGATTGATGACGGGATCATTGAGGTTGGGGCTGCATATGATTTCTGTGGATGGTATTATGCTCTGGTGTCACGGAAAGGAGTCCTGGAAAAGGTGAAGCAAGATAGCATCAAAGTTGAAGAACAGGCAAAAGAGATTCGGCGTAAAATTTACCAGATGGCTGCCGATATGCTCGACAAAGATGTTGTCCGGAAGAAACATTTGCGGCCAAAGAATTTAAAGGAACAAGTGCAGAAAATTTTCTCCACCATCTCCGGGCCACTCATGAAAGAAAACTTCACC
>VDFB02356542.1:0-18928 GCA_007258455.2 Sequoia sempervirens | reverse complement strand
ATCAATATCATCAGGAGATAAGGGGTGCTTAGTAGCAATGTATGCCTTGGGCTGAAAAATGCCATGTTTGGACCTTGTGACCATTGGATGCACATTCGTAGGAGGAACCATCGAGCTTGGCGAAGGTAACGGCAAAGGGGAGGAACAGGGGTCACGGCTAGGAGATGGTGGGGCCAAAATTACTAAGGCGGGGGAAGCAGATTCGATTCGGGTAGGGAGGTCATGACGGGAAGGTGAGGCATCTAGGGGAATGGAGAGGCCATGGTGAGGTCCTTGCAAGGGAGGTGAAGACACACTAGATGGAGGTGAGTGATAAAGTGGGAGAGTGGATACAAGGGATGGTGCAGAGATCAAGTCCGGTGATGGTGCGTTCTGGCGAGCAGCAAATGGATAGGTCCCTTCATCAAACACAACATGCCGAGAGATATATATTCTGTTGGTGGGAAGATGGAGACATTTATAGCCTTTGTGAACCAAACTGTAACCCAAGAAGACACAAGGGAGAGAACGTGAGTCCAGCTTATTAGAGCTGTAGGGACGAAGGTAGGGAAAACAGAGGCACCCAAAGACACGCATCGCACGATAGTCAGGACCCATGTTAAACAGACACTGAAGGGGGGACCGATTGTTGAGGATGGGGGTGGGCAACCGGTTCACCAAGTAACAGGCCGTGAGGAAAGCATCGGTCCAATAGATGAAGGGAACAGAAGCCGTATGAAGGAGGGTAAGGCCAGTGTCCACAATGTGCTTGTGTCGGCGCTCGGCTAAACCATTTTGTTGGGGGGTGTAGGGACAGGAAAAACATTGTGTGATGCCCTGGGAGGCCAAAAAGGGTTTAAATTTAATAAATTCCCCCCCATTGTCGGATTGGAAGGTTTTGATTTTATGGCCAAGTAGATTCTCAATTTTAGTCTTGAAATTAATGAATGTAGGTAGTGCGTCTGATTTATGAGATAATGGAAAGAGCCACGTATATCTACTGTAAATATCCACAAAAATTAAATAAAAATGAAATCCATGATAAGAGACATAGGGAGAAGGACCCCAAATATCGGAAACAATTAATTCCAAAGGATGTGTGCAAATAGTAGAACTAAAATTAAATGACAATTGGTGACTCTTACTGACTTGACATGGACTACAAAGACCCAATTTATTCTGACTAACAGGAAGTGACTCGACTCCGACAATATGCCGCACAGTTCGTGGCATAGGGTGACCTAAACGCTGATGCCATCTCTCAAGAGAAGTCTGTTCACCAACAAAGGCTGTAGAAGGGGTCTGAGAGGGTGGAGAAACACTCGAAGAGAGGCGATAGAGACCATCCTTATGCTGCCCGCGAAGAACTACTAGCCCTGTGCACCGATCCTTTACAAGGAAAAAGTGTGGATGAAATTCAAAAAAGACGTCATTGTCAGAGGCAAATTTTGAAACAGAGAGAAGGTTAGCCATGACATTAGGGACAAGCAAAATATCATTGAGATGAAATAAACGTGAGGAATGATAAATTTGTGATCTACCAATGTGAGAAATAGAGAGTTTAGAGCCATTACCAACGTGAAGCTTGTCAGGACCATCATACTCATGGTGAATTTGTAGGTTACTCAAGTCCGGGGTGACATGATTAGTAGCTTCACTATCAGGATACTAGTTAGGATCAATTGAAATCTGAGACGGCGCATAGGAAGAAGACTACTGATGAGGGACACCATAGTGATGATGGGGATAGGGTGCTGCCACGTATGCAGGGGGGGCAGCCGATTGGGGCATCTCCTGAGAAGTTTTATCAAATCTGAACCAACAAGTGTTGGCTGTGTGGTTCTTACACCCGCAAAGTTGGCACGGTCCTGTTGCTTGAATAGGCATGGGTGGAGGACGTTGACCATGATTGGTGTTCCCACAGCCTCGATTATTGTGGTTCCTTCCGCGATTATTGTGCTGAGAAGAAGGATTGGGAGCACGATTATGGGTGGTGACATTGGCCACCTGGTGCTGCTGAAGGAGGGCCTGTTGGGCATCGATGCGCATCTCAAAAGCAAGCAGATGGGCTTGAAAATCGTCCATATCAATGGTGTCAAGCGTGGCTGTCAGAGAAGTGATGACAACATCGTAGGCAGACTTGAGACCGCTCAAGATAATCTGCTGCAGATCCGCATCGCAGATGGTTTGTCCTGAAGCTGCAAGGGTGTCGGCCAATTGTTTGGCACACTGGAGGTAGTCAGCCATGGAGAGAGTGCCCTTACGGATGGTCTGGAGTTCGCGACGAAGTTGCATGAGTCGTGCTTTGGAACGGGAAGCAAAGCGCTTCTCTAGAGCGAGCCAAACAACACGCGAGGTATCAAGGCCAACAACAGTCGCCAGAGTATCGTGAGCAAGGGCAGAGAGCAACCATCCAAGAAGGATCTTGTCCTGCTTGCGCCAGGCAAGATAGGCAGGATTCGGCGTTGGATCTGTCGGAAAGAGAGTACGAGGGGGACAAACAATGGTCCCATCAACGTAGCCTTCCAGGTCATAGCCTTGGAGAAGCGGGAGAAACTGCGTGCGCTAGAGAAGGTAATTTTCGCGATCCAATTTGACAGAGATCGCGTGGTGAAGGGGAACCGGTTGGAGAGCAGAGGAGGGTGGAGGTGGGGAGTGTGGAGAGCGTGGGGAGGTGGGTGTGTGGGCGGCACTGGTGGTAGAGGCGGCCATGACAGGAAGAACAAATAGAATGCAGGGCGAGGTGCGGGAAGAACATAGTGTGCAGGCTGCAACGCAGAGGGGAGGGGAGATGGGCAAACAGCAACGCAGAGGATCGTTGCTCTGATACCATGAGAAAGCTTAAAATGCTCTGTGTATTCTCCCATGCCCAGAACGTTGGGTAAAGGGGTTTTAAATAATAATAGTTACAAAGAGTGGAAATAGAATCATCTACAGAAAATAGAAACAACAAAAACAGAGTTTCTAAAGAAGAAGACTCTTTCCGTCTGCGATGAGATCATCCGGAGAATCTGGGATTTCCGTGATCAGCGCTGGATGTTTCCATAGACAACTCTCTTTAAATCTTTTCACCAATGATTCGATGACAACTACATGGTGATGAGTTACTTCTTAGGTGTAGAAAAGCGGTAGTGATGGACTACTTGTGAGGGCTCATCTTTTGTGTCCCAAAAGAATAGAGTGTAGAATCAAACAAAATAAAGCTTGGCCATGGTAGCAAAGAGTGCAGAGACAATGAATGTGAATGCCAATGCAGTAGAAAAGAGAATGCAAACAATATAAGTTGATGCCAAAATAGAGAAAGAAATGAGTGTAGCCCATGAATAATTCGAATGGTGGCTAAAGGGAGGAGAAAAATTATCGGAGAATGCGAGTGAAGAGGAATGTTTTTCAAATAATTATCAAGGTGAGGGCAGACACTCCAGGTAAGTGTCTGCATGCCTTCTCTTCTTGGATGTTTCAACCAAGAATGGTGGCCAGGGTGGCAGGGAGTTACTGCCTCCCATCTACACCGATGACAAGAACTCATTTTATTATTATTAACCTTAATATTTAATCATCGGACTTAGGGGCTGAAATTATTATTAGCTTTAATATTTTATTCATTTATTATCTCTTAAGATGCGCTCTAAGAGTTTATTACATGATTTCCAAAGGAGAACGATGGTGTTCAATTAACATTGCTTTGTTTTAAAATTATTTAATTAAGTGAGATATAACCCAAGGTTACGACTTCAATGTAGCCACCTTACACTAACTCGTGACTTGATGGTAATTTGATCCTCTATAGACTACAATCTCTCCTTGATGATATTCCCCTTTCCCTCGAGGTGTTGGCAATCCTACAACCACTTGACAAAGAAATAGGGTTAGACCGTTCTCTGTATCATTTATAAAATAAAAACTCTTCAACACATTCACTATATACATATATAAGGAAATCATCCATAATTGCAGTTATAACAAATAAATTAAAAATTCTTTTCCCAATTTCACATTCTCATGAAAGGTAGTTAATCACAACTAACATAACGACCATAATTTCATTGCCATAATCTTGTTCAAGACAAAAGGGATGTAACATACTTCTCCCCTTAAGAATCATTGTCCCCGATGATTGTTTATCTAAAATTTTAGGTCTAAAATCATAAATATTTACAGAGTTATTAATTGTTCATAAATAGATAAGGAAACTCTTGAAGGATTTCATCATAATTCTCCCATGTATCATTTTCCTCTAAATACTAGTTCCAATAGACCTTGCATTGTACCACCTAGCGGTTCACGTAAGTGTAGATCCTCAAAATATCAGGTGTGCATAGGATCCTAAAAAGGACATGTAAAAATGGAAGTTACAGCTCCTCAGTCGGTGTATTTGTCTGTTATTTTCTAAACATGCAACGAAACTGTATATGCACTACTCTGTACATGATACGAATTATGTAATTGAAGAAATTATATAATTTGTATCATATATGATACGAATTATGTAATTCGTATCTGTATATGCACTACTCTACTTAGGACTATTTTGTTTGTTGAAAATCATGCAATGGAAATAGCTTGAGCATCCCTTGATCCAGATGAAAATAATAATGTAGGCCTATTTTGTTTGACACACAAATCACAACAATGGGTAACGTTTGCGCATATTGTTCACTCTGTGCGAAATAGAATGCTGCTACTTTGCAGCCTGGGAAGGAAGTTCGAATGGCTTAGATGAATTAATTTCTTACATTGAGAAACACCTAGTAGTGATAGATGTTCTTAAAGAAGAATCCTAGATCATAAGATTTAAAATTGCGTTAGAAAATGCCAAATCGAAATGCTAACAGAAGCAATGAGTGAAGAAAATACGGTGGCAGTTTTGTCCCTCGTTCAAGCTTAATATAGTATTTTAAAAATTTTAAGCATCAATTTTGACTAAATACATACTATTCTTGTAGGCTGATATTATTAACTACATATGCAAAATTTGCAGATGGATATCGACATACCTGATATCGAAAAATTGCAAACTGAAGAGTTGTTTGTCACTACAAGAGATAGCACACAAATTAGTAGATAGACACAGATTAGTAACTCTTAAAAAGTAAGACAAAACATTCAACAAAAATTGTAGATTGCAGAAAATCAATACAGAAATATGCCTATGGAGAATGTGCTAATTAAAAGTTGTGCTGATGAAAAATGTGAGAACATGATTTATTTATATTGCATCTGCAAGCCAACCCACTTGTCCACTACCCTGCAGAAATAGTCTGCCAGTCTTTCATGCAGAATGTAACACCTGAACAACCTTTGTATTAGCCGCCTGATCTGCAATGCTGCATTGCATCTATCGCCTAAAAATGGACGGTGTTGTATAACGTCTCTCTGTTGACCAGCCTCTTATTAGCCACGGAGGGTTTTAAGTTTTAAATGTTGGCAATAACGGTTATCCTACATGCAGCAACGTGGAAAAGTCTGACATTTTTTATAATTGCGTTTTTGTTGACATGGGATTGATAGGGGTGGCGAACCTGAAAGAATACAGGTTCTGGTAATGGTTCTGCAAGAATGTTTAAATGAATGATTCCCACACGCTAATATAAGGTTCAACTATAAACTCATTGTCAGAGGGAGCGACGACGGACTTACAAGTAACGGTTCTGCAAGTCAATTTATTTCAAGGAGATGCTCGTAATGGTTTTGATAGGCAAGCACCCGTCAATTTTTTTTAAAAAGCAAAAAACTGTAGATCGCCTCTCGACAAAAAAAAACACAAGGTAAAACACTATCAAGGTGGAACTAAATATTTATTGTGAAAAGTATTTGTGTAACATACAACATATTGGCATTCGTGGGCATACAGAATTAGTAGCAGTAGAATGCATGTAACTTGATAGTGTGCTACTACTGTTGCTTCTACTCTTTCTTCCACTACCTCCAGGAAAATGTAGATATGAATATGAAAGTGAGACATGCTAAATGGAAATTGGTAAAGAATGAGTAATGTATTTTTTAATTTGTAAATCTCTTTATTTGTTCAATGTTGGTTTGGTATGGAGTCTTTAATTTATGTCCTTTTTCAAATGTGAAAACTTGTTTCGGTGCCTTCAATTGTAGAGTTTGTATGTATTTATGGTGTGCAATGTTTGTTTGCTTCTCAAGTGATTTTGGTGGCTTTAACACCATTATTTTGGTGGTTGTAGGTGGAAAAAGAGAAGGAACCAGTAGTTGTGCATTAGGATTTGACTAATGGGACACATTTGAATGATTGATTCTCCTTTGAGTGTTGTTGTTGGGAAAGTGGGATAGGGGAGTGGGTTCGATTGGATTTGGTGATGGGATAGTCTTGGCTCTTAATTATTATCGTGACATCGAATCCTTGAAAATATTGTTGGTGATGTAATACATGGGGTGATATTTAAGGGGAGTGTGGGTTATACTAATTTTATATTTTGGTTGCATGTTTCCATGCTACAGGCCATTAAAAAGCAATTTGCATTGTACAATGGTGGTGTCAGATGTATTTTGAATATTTTGTGACATAAGACTGTGAATAACTATTTGTGTTTGGAACAAATATAAACGAATTATAATACAATTTTTGACTCTACAATGATTTGACTTCTCTTGTTGATTTAATGAATAAAAACTGTTTTACAATTGAATATTACAATTACTATAGGACTTAAGAAAAACTACTTCTGTCTCCACTATGTGAACCCACAAAAGTGTTGGCCCTCTCCCCTAGTAGAAAATGTTTAGATGAAACGGCCCATTAAATTTGTGCTGAATTTTCAGCAAGTAAAAACGAAGAGCCAACGAAAGCCGTAAATAGGAAATCAGAGAGGGGAAATTAGTCAAAATTTGTTTGCATATATTTCTATTGACGGGTTTGATTTCGATGGATTGATCAATATGCACGTTGCAGAAATTTCGCAGGAATTTCTTCTGTTTGTCCAGCATTCTAAACTCAATAAAACATCATATACAGAGAAATTCAATTATTAGCTCTTTTATTATTTTATAAATTAATTGTACGCTTATAAAATTTCCAATACATATGTCAATTTCAAGTTCAACATAATTTATAAAATATACTAATCGTACATTTGGAAGAAGTGTAGAAAATCGAATAGAGGAGATTTCCCCCCACTTTCTGTGGTAGACTAAAATGTAGAGTAGGTAAGTTTCCAGTGATTTGCGCTACGGATTTCGTAGGACAAATACAATTATATATGAGCTTTAATTTCCATTATTTGAACAGAGAGAGAGAGCAAGTTGTTTGGAGGAACAGATAAGTGTTATGCAATTTGCAATGAAGATGGTGATGATGTGGGTATTGCTGCTGTTAGCAGTGATGTCATGCGCTTCCGCATGTTATACAGATGAAAGAAATTCTCTGTTGGATTTCAAAGAGGGCCTCAACTTCACTTCCTCCCATTCCATGCTGCAGTCATGGAAGGGATTTAACTGCTGCGCCTGGGAAGGAGTCACCTGCCACCCAATCACTGCCCATGTCATTTCTCTGGATCTCAGTCCTCAGTCCCTTAATGCCTCGTGGATTACTGATTATTATTACCCAAGGCTATTCATGTCGTGGAGGGAACTTCGTTGGGGACTATTCCAGCTGCAGCATCTGGAGCACTTGGACCTCAGTGAGAATTCCTTCTTCCCTCCTCTTGCCATCCCTGCACAATTTCACAACCTCAGCAGATTGAGGTATTTGAATTTGGACGACTCTAATTTTATTGGTCAAATTCCAAGAGAGATTAGTAATATGTCTAGATTAACATATCTTGATTTGTCTTTGAATTATTTGAATGGCACCATCCCAACAGCTTTGGGTAAGCTGTCAAACCTCGCATATCTTGATCTGTATAGTAATTATTTGAATGACACCATCCCAACATCTTTGGGTAAGCTGTCAAAGCTCACACATCTTGACATGAGTTATAACTGTTTGAGAGGCACTATCCCAAAATCTTTGGGTAAGCTGTCAAACCTTACATATCTTGCTATGAGAGGAAACTCTTTAAACGGCACCATCCCAACATCTTTGGGTAAGCTATCAAAGCTCACATATCTTGACATGAGTAATAACTCTTTGAGTGGCATCATCCCAACATCTTTGGGTAAACTATCAAAGCTTGAAATCCTTGACATGACTAGAAACCTTTTGAGTGGCACAATCCCAACATTTTTGGGAAACCTCTCAGAACTCATATATCTTGCTCTTAGCAACAACCAACTAAATGGCATCTACACACTTTCTTTCTTTGATAAAATCCCTAACATTAAAGAATTATACCTCTCAAGGAATATGTTGACTATAAAAGTCGATGCAACTTATATTCCCGAATTTCAACTTGTAGGCCTCGATTTGGGATCTTGTAATATAGTTGGGGATTTTCCATCCTTCATTTCAACTCAATACTCTTTAGACTACCTAGACTTATCTCAAAACTCCCTTAGTGGAAATATTCCAAATTGGCTATGGGGTTTTATGAACTTTTTTTATCTCAACCTCTCTTCTAACCAGTTTGTAGGTAATTTACCCGAACACAATTCTCAAGAAAGCTTAATTATTGATTTGCATAATAATAAGCTACAAGGAAATATTCCCATTTCCCTACAAAATGTAGAGTTCTTGGATCTTTCAGAGAATCTATTTGATGGATCTATTCCAATAGAAATTGGCAAACATGGAAAAGCTCTTAGATTTTTGTCACTAGCCAAAAACAATCTTAGTGGTGTCATTCCGC
This sequence comes from Sequoia sempervirens, assembly GCA_007258455.2. Taxonomy (NCBI): domain Eukaryota; kingdom Viridiplantae; phylum Streptophyta; class Pinopsida; order Cupressales; family Cupressaceae; genus Sequoia; species Sequoia sempervirens. The sequence continues at coordinate 10,196 of VDFB02356542.1, read as the reverse complement.
ATTCTATTTGTGAATCAAGTAATTTGCAAGTTTTAGACTTGTCAAATAATAGCCTTAGTGGTAAGATTCCATCTAGTTTAAACCAATGCTCCAAATTGTCCATGTTAAATCTAGAAAAAAATGATCTCAAGGGCACAATTCCAAATATATTTGGTAAGATGTCATTTCTAGAAACATTGAAACTAGGTCTCAATGGGTTGAAAGGGAGCATCCCACCATCCCTTGCAAATTGCAGTTCTTTGGAAATCCTAGATCTGAGGAATAATAATATTCATGGGAGAATTTCTAGTTGGATTGAAAGCTTGCAAAGTCTTCGCATCCTTGTACTAAAATCTAACAAATTTGTTGGAAAGATGCCCTCAGAATTATCAAACTTGAAAAATCTTCAGATCTTGGATGTATCAAGCAACAAAATTTCAGGCACTATTCCAAGTGGCTTTATGAACTTGAGTGCAATGGCAGATCAGACAGAGAACACAGAAACTCTTGGAATAAACACTGCTTTTTCTGGTGTGCTTTATATAGATCACATTGTCATTAGAAATAAAGCACAAGATATGGATTTTCTGAGAAATTTGAGATTAGTAAAATGCCTTGATTTATCAGACAACAATTTATCAGGAAAAATACCTTGGGATATTGAATCCCTCAAAGGATTGATAATTCTCAATGTTTCAGGAAATCATCTCAATGGTGAGATCCCAAAATCTTTGGGAAGCATGGTACAACTACAATCACTTGATCTTTGTAAAAATGAATTGTCTGGGATGTTCCCTGTAGAGCTGCAAAATCTCACATATTTGAGTTACTTTAATGTGTCTTATAATAATCTCTCAGGAACAATACCACAAGGAGGACAAATGATGACATTTGATTCCTCATCATTCTCCAACAATTTAGATCTATGTGGTCTACAAATCAATGTGCAATGCTTTGGAAATCATCTTGCTTCTCCTAATGAAAATGAAAAATATAAAGAAGTGTTGGAGGAGGATATATGGTGGGATGTTGGAATAGGAATGGGCTGCGCATTGGGGTTTTCAATTCTGCTTTGGGTGTTGTGTTTCTCCAAATCTTGGAGTGCAAAATGCTTGAGAATTATGGATGACATTATTGACTCTTTTTTTCAAAAATGGAGAAATAAACTATATCATACAATATAAGATATTTTCTGATCTTCATCTTCTGTGGAGCTGTATAATCAACCTACCATATATGCCAATTGTAATTGTAAGTTTAATTTACAAAACTCCTTTTTGTTGTTAATGATTTCTTAGTAATTAAGAAAAAGATTATGTTCTTAATGATTTTATAGAATAGCTTAAAACTAATTTGTACAAATCTGATGAAGTTAATCTTTATCTGTCTTCTGCCCAGGTTTCAATTGCAAGTCAGTTTGGATGTTGATGTCAGGCACTAACATTCCCCACATTTTGGGCCTCAATAAATCCTACCATTACTAGTTCTGTCATGTTGGTGATTTCAGAGTTAGAGAGGTACAAACTCAAACTCGCCAGGAAAGAAAAAATTTCGGAAAACTTTATTCAATCTACATGTTCAATTTTGAGTTTTCATTGTGTTTTTCCATTACTATATTGATTCCACATGGCAAGTGCTAGAAATCGACATAATGATTTCTAAATTTTCAGCATACAAGAGCAAAGTAAAATCTAACATAACTAAAATTTATCGTGATATTTCAAGCTTCTGATAAAGCATTATTACTAGTGCTGAAACATCAAACATCCGATAAACATATTACTAGTTCTGACGTGTCCTGTTCACCCAGTATTAATTATGTTTTTGAGGCGCATATATTGCCATGTTAGTAGTCTATTGTAACATTCAATTTGCAATAATAATCACAATCCCTCCTTGAAGTTTCAATATCTTTGCTGTTATCAAAGTCAGCTTCTGTCTAAACCAGTATAGCATCACTCTTTGCAGGTAAATGGGTTGAGTGGAATGGATAAACTATTCAGTTGTAATTTTATACCAGTTAGAGGCTGCTGGGTAAATTTCTCATATGCTTTGGAGACTCTGGTCTTGGATGTATATCATCTATTTCATGGAGCGCTATTGTTCAACAAGAGGTAGATATGTTCTTTCTTGCCTCCTGCTAGATTATTGATATGCTTTTGGTGTACAGGATTTTTGTTCAAATTTCACAAATATTTAAGCAAATTCTTATTGGTGTACAGAAGTTTGGGACAATCATGTATTTGTATAGCTATGGATGTCCTACGACATCTGAGCCACTTAAAAGTTAAAAGTGATGGGGGAGAGGTGTTACTTGACAAGGAATTGTTTGTTATAAGTCCTTCCAAATGATAGGAAATTCTATTCAACAATAAAAGGATAAACATAGTAAGTATTCAGTTTGGAAGTATAGTTTAATTGTAAATTGTCCTAATCTACTACCTATTTCCAAACATGAGAAATCAGTTATAGAAAGCATATAATAGTTTACAAAATTTTAGTCTTACGAAAATTTTCACTTAAAAAAGTGGAATATACCATGATATCAATATTTTCTACTATAAGTACGTGTTGAATACAATGTTGCATGGTTTATCATTGCAACTTATATGTTGAAGCAATGTTATTGTTATGATGTATGGTTTTCACAATTTGAAATACTTTTTATAGAGGAAAACCTTAGTCTAGTATTGACCATCAAAACATATTTTATATGTTATGGTTAAAGCAAGATTAGGGTAATGAATCGACATAAATGTAGGCACAAGTAGCTCTTGAAGGTCAATAATAGAAGGAAAAAATAGATCCCAATACAAACTAAATTTAGGGTTCAAAATTATATAATTATATTTCAATACAAGATAAGTAATGATGACAATTATGTTTCAATTTATCATTAATGCTTTATAAACTTTTGAAAACAAAATGAATATTATGTTTTTAAGGGCTTTGGTGTAAATTCCTCTTATTAGTGACATATTTGAATGGACTTGCAATGATTAGTCATGTAAGCAAGGTTTGTTTGATAATTAACTTTCAATGATACTTTTTAAAGTAGTCAAGAATATGATAATTAAGCTTTAGTGATTTGTTTTCTATAACAAACACATCCTTCTTTGTTATTTTAATTTTGTTTTATTATCTCAATGCATGCTCTTAATAATGAACTCTTACACTTCTCAACTTGATGCAAAATATGAACATAAAAAGGATTCTTTATGTCAACTTCTAGAATGATGTAGATTTTAACACAAGTTTGATTGATATAGTTTGATGATTTTATAATAAATTAGCACTTTATATGAAACATTAAATATGGATTTGTATGTACTCTTCATATTAGAGTGCAAGTAAGAGGATCTGCCTCTATTTTATGCATGTATATCAATAAACTATATCTAAAGAAGTCACTTTGCCTGTTAATGGGGTCAACCATTGAACTATGACAATCTACCCTCTAAGTGTCATATCTATGACCACTACAATTACTAAAGTACTACTAATGGCCACAAATTGACCTTGATGGAACTTAAATATGTTTAAACAAAAACAATGTACCTTAAGAAGGCTTCCTAAGCAATAGAATTTGATTGGCCTTTTATATATTTTCTACCCTACGAGAAATATTTGGTTAATAAATGCACCCTAATTGTCAATACACACTATTGCGCATCTCACAACATGCCTTATTTTTCTTTATAGAAAAATGAGGACCCCCTCTTTTTTGTAGCTTTAGGCTAGTTCTTGGTATTAGAAATTCTCAATTCATGGTCAAATTTGAGAAGTTTATTGATTCATTTTTCCTTTAGATTATTAAGTTTTATTAAAATCTATGATGCTTAAGGAAGTGGATCATTATTGTTTTAGGTTCATTTTAAAAAATGTATTAACAAGTGGATAAACTATAGTTGTGGAATTTACCCTTCCAATTATAGTTGTGTAATTAACCCTTCCAATTGAAGTTGCAAATTTTACTTGTTCAATTGAAGTTGTGGAGTTTTCCATTCCAGCTACGCTTCCACTTTCTAATTGTACTTCCAATGTTCAACACTTTCCAATCGCACTTCCAACTGCGCTTCTTGTTGAAATTGTCACATCCCACATTCAAGTGAGTGGGAAATTAAAAGTAAATAAAACAAAAAAGTAGAGTTGATGGAGTTGAACTAACAAGGCATGGGATACATTTCCAAGGAAGGACTAGAAGCTTCATTTGCTATATTGTGGGCCTATCATTGTGGTTATTGAATTGGAAAGGACAAATTCATGATGTGTATGGGTGCCTTGGTGTCATTTGCAACACTATAAATAGAGGTATGACATCCCTCTACGAATTTTTATTCTTGAAGGATAGTAGGAGATGGCTAAGGCATGGGAATCTTGAAAAAAGTGTGGAAATCCACTAAAGCCTATGGATACAAGAAACTAATGAGGGAAAAAGAGGGGGTTGATGGTGATTTCCTAGGAAAATAGGTATGTGAAATATGGAAGCATGGATGAGGCACACTAGGTTGGACATAATACCTCCAAAGAAATGTTTTCCTATGGAATACCAGAATTGCAAGATATGCACAAATTGATTTGTTGAAAAGGATTTAGAAGATTTTAATAAAATGCAATTGGTAGGAGCAAAGGCCAACTCCACAACCTTTGACAACATCCTTCCTTCTATCCTATACTTGAAGGAGAGCTTATGAACTAGCTACGGATGCTCTTCAATATTAAAGAGTGGATGAAATTCATCAAATGTAGGGAGAAGTAGAGAGGTGGGAGTGGAGACAAGAGGGAAGAAATAGGTGATGAAAAGTTTGCAATTGCTTTTGGGGGAAATTTCTTTAGGCACAAAGGAGGTGAAGTTGAATGTAGTTGTTCAGAGAAAAATGGCTCATTAACATTTTCATGGTCATTTAGGTCTTGTTGTCTTAGTATTTGATCTATTTTTCTCAATTTAATGATGTAAAATGGCTTAAATATACAAATTAAACTATAAATATTCAATTTATTGAAGTCTTGTAATAGTGTTGTGAAGTGTTGTAACACATTTCTACACTTTTCTAGACTCTTCCTATCATAATTCATTTAAAAATAACATTTTTATTCATCATCAAGTCCTATTTTCAAGTTTTATAAAGTCTTGTAACAAATATTCACACTTTTCTAGGATTATTTTCCTTATTTACACCTTTTTGATATCTTTTCTAACCCTTTTATACTCTTATAGGACACATTTAAGTGTATTTTTGAATGTAAACCCAACAAACAATATTAAATGCAAATTAAATCTTACACCTTCACAAGTTTATGTGGGACCCATTCAATTGGTGGCGTAATGAGTCCTCCCTTTGCCCAAATTCAAAATATTTCAAATTTTCTTTGATTTTATTTAATGACGATAGATTCATGATATACTACAATAATAAATTATTTTCTATCATTATTAACCCCAACCGTCTAAATGATTCAAGCATTCATTCATCATTGCATTCAAGCATTTTGCACTGGTTGTATCGCCAATTGTCAAATATTTTGGAGTTGCCATTGCATTATCTCTTTAGAATTCTCCAAACAACTTGGGCTTGGTAAGTTGGATAGTATCTTTTGCATGCTATTCATTTATCATTCAATTTTTATTTCATTATTTTACTAAGGGTTTGATTAATAAAGGGGTTTGACAAAGGGAAACCCCTATTTGCTAACTCTCAACCATTTTTCCCACTTACATGTGTGTTTGTAGACCTATGTATGCAGATTTAACAAGCATTTAGGTGATTGCAGATTGATCAACAAGTCAACTAGGTGTTTCAAGTCAAATAAATCATATTTCAAGTTTGAAGAAGGTATTCTATTTGTTTCTATAGATTTGACCTCTACACTCGGCCATGCACATTTCCAAATCTAGTGCTGCAGTTGCTCATCATTTCTTAGAATTTTGGGAGAGGACTAATTCACCACCTGGTAAATGGAATTCCACCTTAAGACTGAAAATCTAGATTTTGTCAGATTTCAGATCCCGACAGTTAGAAACTGGTTCCCAACAATTTTTCACTAGTAGCAGGACTAATTCGCCACCCTAGGCGAATGAGTCCCATTGTTGATTTTTAGTAATTTCAGATAGCATTCAGACCATTCTAGATTCCTCAAATCTTGCCTAGGTGCACTTAGTCTCCAATCCTTTTACTTTCCTGGGCTATGCATTTGTTCATGTTTAGTTCATTGTTTTCATATCGCGATTGTGTTTTCAAGCATTACATCTTCATTCATAGTTAGTCTCTCTTGCATCATTTGGAAACATTTCATTTAGCTTTGTAAATCTATATTTGAGTGAGGCCTTCAATTTTGGTGTTGGTGTAGTGTGGCCTAGAGGATTCTCTCTCTCTCCTTTTAGGTGAAAGATCCTAAAAGTGTAAGAGGACATAGAACCTTCCTCTCCCATCACAGCCTAAAATTGTTGGTTCAATTTGGTGAACCTACATATTGAACAACATCTCCTTCTCATTTTCACTTTCATTTTAATCCTAAGTTTTCTTTGCATTAACATTGCATTCATAAAAATTTTGTTTTTGCATCCTAAGGCTTCTTTACTTTGCATTAATGAAAGCTTCATTTAGATTTCATTTTTTCATCATATATCATTGAAAAAACTAAAACTTTGCATCTGCATCTTGTATTAGCATCTGAAAGGCATAAAATTCAGTTTTTCTTTTCTAAAAAACACAAAAAAATATCCTAGTTGGACTCATTTTCCACCTAGGGTGAATCAATCCCCCTGCACATTTCAGATTTCATTTTCAGGCATTTTATGAAAACTCTCTTTGCATTTTGTTTTTGTTGTTACTTTGTATTTTGTATTTTAATTTTGTTATTTGCATTTTATATTCCTAGATTGCATTGCATTTACATCCATCTTATCCTTTGTGGTAATTTGTATGAGTAATTTGGTGTCCCATTGGATAATAATACTTTGGTGAGATGAAATTCTAGACTCATGGCTTCCTCGTGATAGCACTTTTGTTGTGGACCTTTGGGATCTCAAGAGCTCCTACTCCTAGTATGGACAATAGCACAAGTGGCATGGACAATACTCACTTCTATGCCTTCATCTTTCCATCCAATGAATGTTGACACACAAACATTTTCCTTCTGCAAGAAAAAAAAATTCATTAATATACATGAGGATTTTGCACATTTACAACAAGATATGTCACTTGAAAACATTTCCACTACTGGTATACCTTTCATAGAGAACCTCCATCATTTGATTGAAAGTGATGAGGGCTTACAAGTCATGAAAAGAATTTCTGAGATATATAATAAACATGCTTCTCCCACATCCCAATTAGCAAACATAGTTGTCACTCAAGGTGGACCTCCTATTCCCCCTCCTTCAACAATAGCATCCATACCTACTTACATTGTTCCTCAAGTTACAACAACTATACCACAGGCTAGTCAGGTTACTCCTCTCTTTTTTCTTCCAACTAGCACTCCTAGTACCTTTGTGGCATCTAATCTTCCATCTTCCACCACTTCCACTCCACTTATTGTTCCATTCACTTTTCCCACTACTACATTCACTCCATTTCCATTTTCTCTTCCACCTCATAACACTTACACCAATCCACTTATCACCCAACTTTTTCACACTATATCATCCATGCATGTTCAACAAATTTCATCAATAAATCAAAACCAAAATGCACCTCCTACTTATTATGTTCATGGTAGTCCATTATCCTTAGAAATCCTATGAACCCCAACACCACAAGGAATTGAGTTACCTAGGTTTGAGAAGTACAATGGTAAAGGAGATCCTACAAACCATGTCATTGCTTATACAACCCTATGTAGTAACTTCATTCTAGATGATAAAATTTTAGAAAAAGTGTTTCCTAGGACCTTAAATGATATTGCTTTAAAGTGGTTTTCTTCTCTACCAAATCATTCCATTTGTTCATTCAATGAACTTTTGGATGCTTCTAATAATTACTTCCAAGTCCATATGACACCTAAAAAGACTATGGCTAACCTCGTGAGGTGTAAACAAGATACAAAGGAAAATATCATTGATTTCATCTCTCGTTATCAGTCTTTGTATGCTCAAGTTGATGTTCAAGTTCCTAATTCCCATCTACAAAAGATGTTTATTGAGAACTTGCAATCCAATATCCAATACAAATTAACTATGATGAAGTTCCCTTCCTTCATGCATTTATGCACTGCCTTGTGTGACTATCAAAACTTGATTACTAGTCGTGATTCTAAGTCCACTTCTAATCAAGCTGAGAAATCCAACCAAAACAACAAAACAATTCCCAAAAATTCCACAAGAAAACTAGAGGCTTTTTACAATTCAATCATCTGCCTCCACAACCAACCCCACCTATTAATAATTAGGTGCCAAGAACCAAAGCATCCATACTATATACCTATGGGGACCCAAAGAGACAATTCACTCCTTTACCCGATACCTTGTACAATACACTGAACCAATTGCTCCAACAATAGATGATTACATTGCCTATTGTTAAAGCACTTGATATGAGAAATCCTTTGCCTCCTTCCTTTAAACATAACATGTATTGCCATTTTTGTCATCAAAATGGACATGATACTGAACATTGTAAGCATCTGAAACATGTAGTTCAAGACCTCGTTGATTTAGGTCGCTTATCTGTTGAGAATGTCGATCATCAAGGTAATAAATCTGTGGCTCCCCCTAATTAGAATTTAAAATTCTTTACCAATCCTATGCCTAAACATGATATATCCTTTGTCAAAGCCAATGAACCTTCACACATTGATGTGATGAACATGGATACCAATGATGAAGAACATGATAGTAATACCAATGCCACACAGGTTCCTCCTATGACTATAATGGTGGGAACATTAGATGATATCCCTTGTAAGGGCCCAATCACTAAAACTCTTGATTTTACTTTTTATTCTAAAGATATACTAAAGAAGTTTCTTGATGGTCCTCTCTAAAAAGCTGGTAGAATCTATGATAAACCTACCAATGGGATATTAATAGATCCCACTTGTGGTGAGAATGTGATCACAGAAGAATTCTTAGTAATACATGAGCTATATCAAGATACTTATGATAAAGCAACTGCATGGATTAAAACACACAATGGTTTTTTGTGCCCTACAATTGGATTGATCGTGCTCCCCTTATAGATAGGACCAAAAAAATTGGATGTGACATTTTCTATAATCTCACAATCGGATTGGTTTCGTTTGTGGATGGTCATCCTTGGCTCCGCTCAATGAAATTTTTTCCCTCTGTTGTTCATAAGTGTTTGAATTTTTTGCATGATAATGTGATATATATTGTACATCATAGTGGTTTTAATCCCTTTTCCTCTAAAGGTAACTTTTCATTGGCAACTTTTTGGCCCAAACCTATGGAACCCATTACTCCCCGTAAGGATTTCTTTTTTGTAGCATATCAAAAGTTTAAAGCCAAGAGGATAGTTGACTTGTCCCTTCAAGGTACATCCCCTTCTAACCCTGATATTCCTATTTTAGATGAGACCATGCTCCAACCTAATTCTAACCATGACCAACCATTACCCACTCCATCACAACACAATCCTTCACCTTCTTTGTCTAAGAGACCAAGAGATGTTGAAAGTAATCCCATCCTTCTGCCATGCATTAAATAGGTATATAAGTCTAAGGAGAAACTGATTGATTTGTCTCCTTCTAAAACAAAGGAGCCTATAGTTTACCAATCCTCTCTTACATCTAAACAAATTCAAAATATAATTAAAAGAAATTAGGGTGCTAGAGAGCATCATCATCGTTGTCATTTTCTCACTTGAGAAATGCAAAATGAAAATAATAAAGAAAACCAACCTCCACCTTTGATAGAAATTATTCCTAATAATCCTCTTAATCCACCAAACAATAGTCCATCACCACCCTTACAACAAACTAAACCTATACAACAACCTTCAATGTTGATACATCCTTCCTTGAAGATTGCTCTTCACCCTCCCATTGTGATTAATTTGGATGAAGATGATGATGAGGAGATTGCTAAAATAGATGAAGAGGTGCACAATAATTTGAATGCTTTATTCTTCTCTTCCATGAGCTTAGATGATAAATATCTTATACCAAGTGCACAACTTGGTGATTCTCCTAGTCTGGCACTTGCAATTCCTCCATTGGATAGTCAACCACCCTCATAGTATGATGATCATGATTGG
>VDFB02356541.1:0-14613 GCA_007258455.2 Sequoia sempervirens | reverse complement strand
GATACCATCTATATAATATTGATTCTTAAGATGGGTGACATTTAGCTTGAAAGGAAGATCATTGGAGATGGGGGTAGGATCAGAAAAGGAAGGGTGATGAATATTGGAAGGTGGTCAGACTAAGTGGAAAAGAGGTCTAAAAAGATAGGGAGACCAGCATGGGATGGAACAATGGTGCAACTAGGAGATATGTAGAATTGGTCCAACCGATTTAATTTCCTTAAAGATCCTTCACAACAATTACTCCAAGTGTACCAATGAGGCATTTGGAGGTTGAATTTACCAAGAAGAGGATCATGAACACCAAGGGAGTTGCGAGCGAGAGTCTAGGCTTCAAATTCAGAGTTAGAAAACCAAGCTAGGGGTTCCCAACTGTGATTAGAAGGTTGTTCCACCATGTTAAAATCACCCCCAAAACCCACTCAATATTGGGAAGGGAACAACAAAGCCAATCGCAAAGGTTGATTCTCTTAGATGAAGAATTTGGAGCATAAATGGAGCAAAAACCCACAAGCCTGTGCTTAATAAGGGTGGTGTCCCAAACACAATGACCATTAGGGTCAGAGCTAGAAGCCACTAAATGTTTAGCCAATCACGGGACTAAGCCCAACATTACACCACCTCTACCATCAGAATGATTGGTATGGACAAAATGAGCCTCATGCCAAATTGAGGCAAGAGTAGCATCAAGATGAACCACACGAACTTTAACTTCTTGAAGCATAAGAACATTAACTTGGTTATTTTGGACAATTTGTTTAACATGATACTTATGTGCAGGAAGGGTCAATCCACACACACTCCAAGACTGAATTTGGCACTTCATTGGGATGAGGTAGAGAGGGTTTCCTCATATGACAGTAGCACAATAAAATGATTATCTAGTGATCTATCTTGAGCTTCCATTGTGAGGTCTTGTCCAAAGGGCTTAGCCATCGGATCTTGACTCATAGGCAATTTGTTGTCAAAATGAACTAGATTCTTTATACGGCTACTTGCCCGAGGCAAGTAATTACAATCGGTTGAAGGAATGTGTCTGTAAGGGGGGGTCTCCTTCACCCTCTTAGAGGCTCTACCTTGGGACACCAAAACAAAATCTTGGTAAGATAAACTCTTAGAAGCAGGGGATGATTGATTAGGAGAGGCGGGAGAGGGGGGTGAAGAAGGGGGGTTGGGGATAAGAGGGGTATTATGTGAGGTTGGCGAAAAAGGGTGTAGTGGGCTGTGAGGAAGCATCACAGATTAAAGATTATTTATAGATGGGGTCAACGAGGTTGTTTGCAATAGGCTAGGCACCTCTTCACTATGATCCTTACGCAACTAGTGAGAATGCCTTAGTTCTTCATCAAACACCATACTTTTACACCTTAATTTTAGTACATAACTACTCAAACCATATTTCCGTCCAATTCTAACGTTGGCACGATATCAACATCTCACAAACCTATACCTTGCTCACAGTCACTTAGCCTTAATGAGCCGATAGGTTTCTATTGTGGACTTGCCAAATTCACGTAGTTCTTTAATACCCTCGCCTCACAACTTCAAAACCTGCTTAATCCAACCAAGAAACTATGTCTCACACCCTATCGTGCCCAACCCCGCCAGCCTCGGAATTAATTTATTTATGGAGCAACCGCTCAATCAATGAATAGATATTAAAGGAACAAAATTCATCATGTCGTGCATTGAACAGATCTTGCAGGAAAAATATTCATCATGCGATCTTGCAGGAATAATATTCAGGGAAAAATATTAGCCATGCCGTGCATTGAATGCAAGTACACTCCCCCGTCTGAACACTCCACCCTACAATTTAATTTCTCACCATCGGAATAGTTGTCACCGCCTTCAGTTTGCCCTCATTTAATTTCTCACCATCGGAATAGCTGGGAAATCTGGTTGAATTTATTCGGTTGCTTATCATCATGCCCTCATTGAATGCAATTTTAAGAATACACTCTAGCGTTCAAACACTCTAATGTCCAAATTAATTTCTAAGTCTATTCTCATTATGAATAAATCTAGCAGATATCTTCTTGTCAGGAGGAATGTTGATATTAATGTTGTCTTTTCCCTTCAGCCGCCCTCTATCACTGCCTCCAATTTGTATAAATAGACTGTGCTATTCAGAATTATGTATAATATTTGGAGTTGTGAGCGCAAGGACCTACAGAGATATTTGTTGATTGACGGTACTATTCTGCAAAAATCTTGGATTTGTCTTCGCATCGTTGTTCATAGGCTTCAAGCATCACCTGCTTATGCCTAATACACAATAACAAGAAGTAAGCTTCTCTTTGGAAAGACATGGCATTGTGTTTAGAAGTTCTTAATCAATGTTTCAAGTTGATTCTTCAGCAATCTCTATACTTTCAAGTCCATTTTTAAGCAGTCTTACATAGAGTAATATGGCAATAAGTTTAACCTTCTTTTTAATGAGACCGGTAATGCCAAAGAGAGCAAGGAAACAAAATTGTGAAGGGGATGTCTGTTTCATATTTCAAGCCCTATTTTTATACAAAACCTTCTCGTTATAACGCAATGGCTGTTAACCCTTTATTGCTTACACCGATGGCATTGGAGTGTGGGCATGCGTACAATAAAGGAAATGAAAATGTGAAAAAGGATTTATATTGCATGATTTATCTATATTATGATTTCTGGAAATTGAAAGTTCATATTATAGATTTTGGTCTGGCCTCCCTTGTCTGAGTCTCGCCCTCAAATTAAAAAAAGAAGGAAAAAAATATGTACACATAGTTATGTTCTTTTCTCTCAGAATATGAAGTACTCTGTTTCATTCCTGAAAAAGAAAGGTTTTTCTAACTGATCTGTTTTGATAATTTGCGTGATGTGACTCAAATTTCATGCAAGTTTTGAAATCTGAAAATTTCCATCTGGTAAAGCTGAATTATCAGACTCTCACAATGATTGTGTTTGAATATAATACAAAGGATTCTTGCAAATTGGAGAATCGTGTGGGTTTCTGGGCAGGTAGATATAGGCCTCCTATAGAATGAGAGTACAACACAGAAGATCCCTGTGTAGTAGAGAATCCAGGTGGATGTTTGAGCAACTATTTACACAGTCCTTGTGAACTTGTCATTTAGAGATTTATGTCATCTGGACTTGTGTCAAGTGGTAATTATATCTCCTTCCAATATCTTGATGGTGTCATGGTTAAAATGTTATGGAGGAGGTGATCATCCTTTTCTTTCTTATAGTCTAGTATCGATGATTAAAAAATTTGATTGGCCTATAGTGAGCATTGAGCATGTTCTCATATATTAGAGGGTTCATTTTGGAAGCATCAGTGTGCAATTGCTCAGAGATTCATAAAAATAGTAGCCTATTGATTTAAATTTTAGATGCTTCCTCATGTCTTTATGTAAAGGCAGCCACATTTTATCACTGTCTTGGAAACAGTGATTTGACGAGGACCATGCACTGCATTTTAAAAATTGCATTAATATGTGGAAGATTCTAATCATAGGACTTAAGAGCTCTTGGTTATAAGTTATCGGCAATTGGATTTTAGTATCCACTGATCCAGTGATTCCTACAAAGCTATTCAAAAAATGGCATAGTGATTTGCTATTTCATTGGACATAATTGAAAACGGTTAACGAAATTCCCCATGAACTTTTGTAAAGGATGACTGGGCTAAATACTATGCTTTTACAGGGTATTGTGTGTCCTGAAAGTTGCCTTTGTGCGAAATCCATTGGGAATCAAGATGTAATCATTTTATGGTGGTGACTGGCAATCGCCTAAGAAACTCAGTGATAGGGTTTCTCATGGCCTTGTTGATATGTAAAGGCTGCCACAAGCCCAAATTTCATACTTCAGAAAGACAGTACATCACTTCCTCCAATCTACAATGTATCAACACATCATCTTGGTTGCAAGAAATGCGATGGGAGGGGCCTGTATTGCATTTATTGGGCCTGTTAGTGCCAGCAAAGGAAACAGCTGTCGTCAACAGGATTTTGTCTTTTATTTACCGCACCACAAATTTACTTGTGACTACAACCACAAAGGTCATCTTTCGGGACGAGTCATGGGTTGTTTCCTAAGGTTGCAACCATGTTGCAGTGGGCAGGATGTTGGAGAGTTGAATTATTTAAGACTGTATTGGATGCAAGGTAAAAAGTTTGGGCAGACAATGGGTAATTGTTAAGGGTGCAAATGTTTAATAGGCAAATGTCCTAAAAAATTTACTTACAAGCAGGGTCGATTCTCAAATTTAGTCCCTGCCTGCACAGTGCACACCATTCATGGGGTATGTTGGAACCCACCAACTTAGGATTTCTTTACCCCGTTTCCATTTTCTCATCTTTGTATGCATTGTAGTATTAGTACCATCTGAAATATACTCGTATTTGTTTCAATAAAAAGATGGGAATCATATTGCATATATGATGTCCAATTAGAAGTTATTTATTGCCTTTCCCTTTTTATAAAAATGTTTGACTGGATTGGATTGGGTATGACATGTGTAAAGGTTTAATTGAATAAATGATGCCATTTTAAAGCTATTAGAGTGCCTTTCCCATCTTTTGTTGGATGTTCAACTAGATTTGGGATGACATGAGCAAAGGGTGTCTTCAATTGATAGAATGCTTTATTATTATTGTTTTTGATTATGACTCAGACTAAACTTGTACAAGAATTCAAATTCTAAATTATTGGATTCTTCCAAAGAGACTCGTTATTTGCATAATGAAAAGGATGCTGTGTAAGAAGGGCAATAGTGCTGTGATGAAAAGGTAACTGCAAAGGCTTCTGAATTTTTAAAACTGGCCACATACCTTGACTGCATATCTTTGCTTGCACAAGAAAAAGATCAGGGTGAGGAGTATGAAAAATATTGTTTTACCTCTAATTTCCTATCGGTGTATTCCTTGAACCTCCTATGGGTGCAAACTCAACCTAATTTTCTCATCAGCACCTTTAAAGAACTCAGCCTAATCTGATTGTAAAAAATGCATGATGATGAGTTCAAACTAGATATCTAGGTATTCTGTAGAATGTTTGATTCAAATTTTATTTATTGTATTTAAATTTTGTTTTCCTTATTCAAAGGCTGTTTTTAAATTTATGGCTGGTGGGTTTTGCATTCAATAGTCTTCACATTTTGGATTCAATTTTTAGTTTTTTAATGTTTTCTCTTGGGTTGTAGGGTTTGCTAATTTGTTGTCATAGTGGACATATCTTGGATCAACTGGATTTTTATTTATTTATTTTTATATGTGTTAATTCATATTGTGAATGCATCACAATGAAGTGATATAAAATTTCCGGGTGCTATATAGTATCTTTAGTCTGAATGCTATTTATTAGGTTCTGACTTTTTTTGGAAGGTTAGAGGTGGTTGCTTCTGTTTTGTAATTTTTGCATTTTGTTTCGATTTAGATCATAGATTTGAGTCTGGAACTCTACATAAGCTTGGCAAGCTATTTGGTGATACGAGCTTGGTGAAAACTTGCAATCTATTTTGTGACAACAACAAGAGAGATATAATTATTATGTTCAATTTGTATCTTAGAAATACCATGTGACTTGTACAGTTCAAATTTGTAGTTTAATACTTCATTTAATTTGTCTAACTGTTATTCTTATATTTTTGTTGTAGTATTCTTTTTAATGTAAATATTAAATTATATTTAAATTTTATCTTTAGTTTCCTATCTGCTATCCCTTGAACCTCCTATAGGTGCAAGTGCTGAATCCTATATTTTAAACGCTTTCCAATTTAAACAAAATTGGAAGATAAGAATAATGGCGGCAGAACTCCTGCCGTGAAGAACAAAATTATCTTGAGAGGCGGGGGCTCTGTCAAGTGACAGGGATCTCAAATACATTACCATTTTAATGACTAAGCAGGGAGGAAGAGCAGCGGGAATAGATCCCGTCTTCTCCTCTGTCTCTGTTGACCACTCTCAATCTGTAACGGTTAAATGGCTTGAGGCTATGCATTCATCTGCTTTTCTTCCGCCTGAAACTCATCGTACGCCTTCAACCGCACTATAATTCTCCGTCATTTGACAGTTAATCGTGTGGAGCCTGGCCTTGTCATTTCAACACTCAAAGTTAAGCCATCCATCGTGGTAGCCATCTACACTACCTTAACCACCCATAAGTTGTGATGAATTTGCGTTAAATAACGTACAGGTTAGGCGACGGATTGATGTTTGTATATATTGTTTTAATGGCAATTATTTTGGGGGCTGTACCAGAATGTATATGATATTTTGCATGGAGGAGCGGTGGCAATGATTGCGAGTATTATGGGATTGGCGGCTGTGAAGACAGTTGCCGGAGATAAAGAGTTTGAACAGACTGAAATGAACATTTCTTGCCTGTCTGCTGCACGCATTGGAGTGAGTGCTTTCAATATTCTTATCTCCTCTGTTTAATTTTGTTCCTTGTTGAGTGTTTTATAGCGTGTATAAACCTCATTCGGCTTTATTTCACATTGATTGCAAGGGATGATGTGTTTATTTTTGTGGTGCTTGCTTGATTAAATTAGGGTATTGTGATGGAGGCACGTCTAAGGGTTTGATTGAATTAGGGTTTTGTCATGGGTGAAAGTTTAAGGGTTTGATTGAATTAAGGTTTTACCATGGTTGAAAGTTTTAGAGTGTGATTGATTTAAGGTTTTTCTAAGGGTGAACGTTTTAGAGTTTGATTGAAGTAGTGTCATGGATGAAAGTTTTAGGGGTTGACAGAGCACTGACGAGTTCATTTAAACTGCTAGTGAAATGCGTTAATGATGTTAAAGGGAATTTTCTTATAAATTTCATATGCTTTGAGATTCCTGCTCCTGTTTTCTCTTATCCTACCTCCTTGTTCCCTGTTTCCTGTGATCAATTCTCTGCGCTTCTGGTAACTGCTCGGGTCAATACCTTTCCTGTTCTTAGAACTTTTTTTTAAATATCTTGAGCTGTTGGGACTAAGGGCTTAAACATTAACTTGCGTTGATTAGGACACTTGATCTCAAAACCTTGGTGAAGTTTATAAATTCAATCGAATGGGGTAGTATTCTTAGGATTACACCTAATTACAGGAGGAATCAATCCACCTCTGGTATTGTTAAAAATATTTATAGTTCCAACTCGCAAGCAAGAGATGTAACCTACGGGCATGGAAACCCAAGGACCTTTGGGACATCCTTGTATTATGGACCAAAGCAAGTCTCGTCAATATTACAGACTTATGGTTACATAAGTATGGAAAGGCTTGCAAGGGCATATTTGAGTTCTTTGCCTTTCTCTTGTTTTGATTTGCTGAAACCCATGGATTTCAGTTTCAGAGGGAAACACCAACTCCTTAGGGTCACTGGAAAGTGAGTTAGTGAATTCAATGGAGACATCATAAATGTCTGTGGCTTTAAACTTCCCTAAACTGGAACTCTAAAACATTTCATATTCAAGTTCGGGGAGGGGTCAGCATATATCTTACAACCATATAAGCTTTCTATGGATTCGTGGAGTTTTGTTGACCTATATATATCATTGAGATTGAAGATCTAGTTTGATTATAACCTGGGAGGGACAAATGAATGCAGAAGGATTTTTCATACTTATCCTAGATATGTCTTCCATAAAGTACATGGCTCATTGTAGGAGATTAATATAATTTTTTCTTGGTTAATATTTTTTAATCTTCACATTTTGGTTGGCACTTTGGCTGTTTCTAACATGGGTAGTTCTTATTGCACTTTGGACCTTTCTACCAAAATAATCTAGAATTGAGGAGCTTAGTAAGAAATATACACTATAACTTTAGGAAAAAAGGTTTTGCAAAGAGAATATTCTACCACTTTCTATGAACAAGCTGCTATTGAAACTGTTTTTTTCAAAGTAGTGAGGTCCTATTGTGGCCCTCAGCCATGAAATATTAATATAATATACGTACATTGATTCATAAACAATGATCAAAAAACACCTCCAGGGTTAAACCCCTATAAACTAAAAGGTTTCCATCAAGCCCATCAACCATAAAGAACAAAACACTAACAGGCAAAAAAAGCCCACATGCCAAGCACCATCACCAACCAAAAAGATGACTTTCTATGAATACGTTGCTTTTAAAACTATTTTTAATAGAAGTAGTGAGGGTTCTATTGGGGCTCTTGCCCATGAAATATCAACACAAAATACATACATCAATTTATAAATAAAAAGCAAAAAGACCTTTAGTGCTAAACCCCTACAAGCCCATCAATCACAAAATGAAAAACCCTAACAGGCCAAAAAAACTACAACTCAAACAGCAACTAAAAAGATTACAGTGTGGCTTTCTCAGCCCTATGCGAAAAATCCATGCTCACTACCCTATGGTCTTCATTCTTTCCAATCCTTGCAGCCCCTGTAATGTCCCCTTTTTAGCTCGTTCCAGTTTCTAGTTGGTTTAGCCTATTAGGTGACCCTTGTAGGCTAATGCAGATGGTTTGAGGGTCTTGTTTGGCAGATATCAGAGTGTTTTCTTCTCCAGAGCTCAGTTTGGTTCAGGATTGGCCTTCATCGGTGATTCAGGACTCAATTTCAAACACTTACTATTTATAGTAAGTCAGCAGGTCATGAGAGTCTAGTGTTTCTATTTATAGTAAGGCACTTGGACATGTGGTGATTTCAGTGTTGATCCTAGTTTTCAGTTGGCTTGGCGAAATAAGGATTAATGTGCAAGTTATATCATTTAATTATTATTAAAGGTGACTTTAATAATAATTAATCATTAAAAGCATATTATAAAGTTATATTAGTCTAAAGGGAACCATTTAATGATTTGAAGTACATTAAATGATTAATTAAATGGGCACCCACTTTGAGGAATTATTTAATGAAGTTTAAATGCACATTTAATGTTATTTTAAATGATTAAAAAGGAGGCTTCTAGAGGATTGACCTTTTCATGAGAAATTATAAAAAGGGATCAACCAAGCTATTGCGTATTCATTTGATCATATTACTCTTTTGTCTTTTGGTGATTTGCTGTGGAGAAGAAGAAACCTAGGGTTTCTGCAATTTCTACAATTCTTGATCATTGAGAATGAAACCTCTCTTTGATTTTGCATTCCTGAGGTGGTGAGAGACCTTTTGAAGGATTGCCATAGGAGTTGGCTGTAACCAGCAGTTGAGCTTCATTGGAGTGATTTACATTAGTTTTTCACAAGGGTTTATCTGCAGATCAGAAGATATTGAGAATAAATATTGTTGAATATCTCGTTTGCTGTTAGGGATCTTCTTCCTTTGGCACGTGGGAGTTCTTGTGCAGATTGAAGAGTTTTCTCAAGGGGTTGAATTGCTTAATTCCTATATTCTGCGAGATCGGCCCTTTACCCTGCCGATTCCGGGTACGGATACGTACCAAAACTGATACGGCCTGGAAACCTTGTAGAATCGGAGTAGAATCGCTTTGTTCTTTTCTGACCTCGAAAAAATCCTATATCACATTTTTCTGACGTTCTTAGGGTTCGGGAGGATTTTTCCACCATTTTAGGGTCCAACCTTGCCGGCTTCAAGCGGAAACCACGGGTATCCTTCACCTCTCCGCCATTAGATTCTTTGCAGGGAAACCACGGGTATCCTTCTTCCCATCGCTGTTACGAAGAAGAGGCACGTTCTTTCAGTTTGCCGCCTGTAAACGCAACCAGTTCGGCGAGACGGCTGTGATTATAGCTTCTGAGAATGGTCATGTGGAAGCAGTGAGGCCTTTGATGGAAGTCACTCCTTCGTTTATGATTTTATGGCCAAGGAATGACCACCAAACATGCCTTCATGTTGCAGCTTACGAAGGCCATCTAGGTAATTCTATAGCCATTATTTTATTTATTTGAAAAGGGTCCATAGTTTGTGTTAAATATTGAAAAGTAAGAAAAATGTTTATTAATTTATTTATAATTTAATTGTTTTATCATTAAATTTAAAAATATTTAAATAAAGTGATTCAAATTATAATTAATTTCTTTTTTATTTCTTCAAATTTTCAATTTTTCAAAGTTTTAATAAATATAATAAACAGTTCACATTCTTCTATTTTATTTTTATTTTGACATTTCAACTCTTAAAATAGTGTAATCTGAAATTATTTGATATATAAGTTTTACTAAGTATAATTCATATTATACTAGCACTTGCGCAAGGAGTGGTGCAAGGGTTACATCGATAGAATCATTATTATTTTCTCCCGTATCTGCAACGCTAACTCTTTTAATTTGAATCGCTCAATAGGTATAGAAGCGGATATTAAATCATATATTAATTATATAGTTAGATTATATAATTATATATTAAATATTATATTAGTAATTAGTATATTATTTATTGGATTTTATATTAATAATTATTATTTTAAAATAAACTAATAATTATATGAGCTAGTATATATTATTATTTATTAAATTATATATTAATAATTATATAATAAAATTATAAATTAATAAAAATTCTAAATTAAAACTTGTATAGTTTATATATCATTGTTTAATATTAATATATTTATTTTTAATTAATAGATTTAATGTTTTATGTATATATCTATGATTTTTATATGTTTTATCTATGCGGATGCACCAAAATTGCATATGATACGGACCCAGTACATCCATTATCCGTGCCGATTCGGCAGCAAGCGAATTCAGTTATTGAAGAATCAGGAGGCTTCGAAGAACTTTAAATGCAATGTTCATTGGCTTTAACAGCCATGTGGGTTTTATTAGAGCTGTACGCTTTCACTGTGCCAGCCGGTACTGTTGACCTCGGCTGGAATTAATGATAAAGCTCAAATTATAGGGTTTGAATGGTGTTTGAGTCTTCGCGGGTGGCTAGGCTTTAGCAAAGCAGATCGTCAATTTTAAGGTGGGATTCCAGGATTTGGAGTGTATAGCGTTGATTTCAGAGGTGGCTGCTGGTTATTCATATCAGACTTCCAGCATTGAAGTTATTTCATCCGGAGCTTATATACCATCATTCGAAGTCATACATTAAGAGGCAACAATCCCGGGTATGATCTATATATGCATATATCCAAATCTTTAATTTGGAACAATATCGTAATCTTTGTCTCAGTCTGGTATACTTCAGATCAGACCTGTTATCCTGTAATCAGACTTATCATAAATTCAATAAAGGCTTGATTTCTTATTGGTTTTTTTGGCATATGTTTATGCGATTCCTAGTTTATCATTTGTATGTATTTGTTCATGAGATTGGCATTGAAAATCAAGCAAAATAAACATTGGGAAACTTAGAAAATTCTATCAGACCAAAAAATCAGATTTCAAACGCCTTGCATACCAACTGTTTGACAAATTGTCAAGTGGGAAAACTGAAAATTTAGGACAGAACTGGTTGGGGTTCTTACAGCCCCAGCATCCATGACACCATCAGCACCCCATGGCTGTGAGCCAGCTTATCCCAATTGCCATCATTCTGCCTGAACAAGACCCCTGGAAAAATTATATGAATTTTCTTAGCACACCACTAGCCAGCAAAGGGAGATAAAACTGAGAGGCAAGCTCCAATTTGCCCTCCTTATTCATGATAAACAGGGAGTTGACCACTAAGGCTAGGTCTCTGCTGAAATCCAGTAGCTCCTCATCCTGCTGATACACCTCCTGAATTTTATCCCTTAATACACTAATTTCCTCATTCATGCAGAGGCCATGAGGCTCGAGAGAATCTGCTTCACCACTGAGGAAAACACCACCAATGCTGCTGTCTGTGTTGCAAAATCTGGGAACACTAACCCAATAATCAATTCCCTAATAGCTCGCATTGGCACCAAGTCTTCCAGCTTTGGAATGAAATCAGCAGCAATGCTACTCCTCTATCCAAAATGACCGGTATTCGCTATGCCCTCAAGCTCCAGGACCATTCCAGCATTTTGACATTTGCACAAGTAAACACTGCCTTCAACCTGTGATCAAAGATGGCTCCATGATAAAACTGGTGTCTATTCCTCCCCTTCACTCATCACCTAGCCATTGTTGAATGTGCATCGCAGGCTCACGGTGCACCTGGAACAGAGATCTGCACCTAAACACCTGGCAAAACCAAGAAAGCCTGCATAAAACATTGAAAATGCTTCTAGGTGCGTCAAGATAAAGCCTTTTGCATGTGCCACAGGGCTACACACTCATAATGAAGCCGCTCCTTAGCATTAAATTCTTAACCAAAAAGTTTAAAGAAGAATGATTAAAGGCCACCCAACATGGGTTCTCCCACATGAACCGGGGAATCAGAGAGGACCAAAGAATCCTACTGCTCCCAGACCTCCAATCGATTACTGATTTCTGTTGTCAAAGGATTCAACTCAATGCCTGAGTTTGCTAGAGAATCTGCCACCTTTTTTACATTTTCGAAACAATGAGTGAATAAAATATCATCAAAATAATTCTAGAGCTTCAATGCCTCAAATAAACTTTTGAATGTCCAGCACCAAGCAAACATCTTGGACAACCGGAATTGCCTTCCACAATTACCTTTTTGCAACTCACAAAAAGTGCCAACTTGTTACCTTTCGTGACTGCCATCCACTTGGCTTCATTATTAGTCATAGAACCCAAGAAAAAGGAACCTCTCTTCACAAAAAGATCTGCTTCATTTCTAAGCATGCAACCAGCCTCTGCCAACCAAAGGTCACCTTTAGGATCACCATCAAAATCAAGCTTCAAGAAGCCCTTAGGCCGTCTCTTCCAAAATTGATTACTGCACACAACTGATTTACCAATTACCCGCTGAGCAGGGTTCTACTGTTGAAACTGTTAATTCCTTCTCAGCCAATTAATTTAATCCTTTTTTTTTTTAATTTGTAGTCCTGCCATGGTCTCGCACTCTATGGTTGTTGATCAGCTCAACTTAACTCAAATCCAAATGAAAAATTGAAAAACAAAATTGAGAACACATGAAATATAGAATACTTTAAGGTTAATGCTTGATTTTTTCAACCTTTGTAAACGTAATTAAAAACAAATGAAACATACAATGCTTTAAGTTCAATGTTGAATTTTTCTTCCTTGGTGTGATGCTTTGCTTTATTTACCATGGGCGTATTCCTTTTTGGCTTGTAGCTATCTATGGGATTAGATTTGTCTTTTGACATTTGGATTTAAGCATTTGCTTTTATATAGATTATACACTGTCCTCTGATTTGTGAATACAAGGGATCTTGAGCTGTGAAATTTGATGATCTAAAAAAAATCACATGTTAAAGGATTCAGAGGATTTTAACAGTCTTTCGAGGGATTTGTTTCTGATTCTTGCAATCCTTTGCTAGCCTTCTGCCATAGTTATTGGTCATCAAGTCTGCTAAAGTTTTGTTGAGATATATCACTGTAAGTGATCTACTATGATACTAAAAAATATAGTGTCTGTCAGTTGTTTCTCATATATGTGGGAAATTGTCAAGAGATAGCCGACCTAGGAACACCATTTGTGCTTGGATGCTTTATTTTATGTTCTAGTCACTTCGTCTGAATGTGCATGAACTTTGCATGGCAATCAGGCATGTGTTTTGCAGGCACTGTTTGTATATTTTTTGGGAACGTACACCACTTTTGCCACGAATCCATAATCTTGAGTTTAAACTATTGTGGATCCAATTGCAGTGATTCAATGTTTCCCTGCTGAGGAATTTATGAATGTGATGGTATATATGGTGCACTAACATATGACTGGATGATAGTGTTAAAATTATGTGAACAGATTAAGTGCACAGAAAAATAATTCAAAATCAGACAAAATAACACAGCATATACCCTGGGAAAACCCTCCTCTTGAGGGAGAAAAAACCCAGCAACAAAGATCTCTCTTATATTTGATGCAACAGAGGCAATTTTACAAATTACAATGAGGTCTAACACAAGACCGATACCTGGCAATAATGAATGACAAATGATAAATTCTAGAAAACACCTGGCAGAAGTTCACATTGCACTGAAAGGTTTTCGAACTATGCACTGGTGAATTTGCACTTGCTTTTCATCACAGAACTGGTGTATTCGAGCTTAACACTCAGGCAGATTCAAACTTGAATGACTTCACCGATCTTATCAATGTCGCCAATCTGGTCAAGCCTCAGCCGAGTTCGCACTTTTATCAATATCGCTGATCTGATGAATTGAATGATAAGCTTCAGCCGAGTTTGCACTTTATCAATATTGCCGATCTGATGATTAAGCCTCAGCCGAGTTCGCACTTTTACATTAACTGTGTTTGCATTTATATCATAGGCAAAATCGCATGTAATCATCAGCTGTGTTCGCACTTTAATAAAGGCTAGGATTGAACCTTTTGTATATCTTCTTAACTGACTGGAATGGACGAATAACTGAATATAAATACAAGTGAGTAGATTCGAACTTAATCCTTCATGTTGGCCTTGATAAATATTATGCATGCCTCTT
The DNA here is from genome assembly GCA_007258455.2 of Sequoia sempervirens. Classification (NCBI taxonomy): domain Eukaryota; kingdom Viridiplantae; phylum Streptophyta; class Pinopsida; order Cupressales; family Cupressaceae; genus Sequoia; species Sequoia sempervirens. Next base: position 200 of record VDFB02356541.1, on the reverse strand, counting down.
CACAAGAGGTCGGCCTCAAAAAAAATAACCACGCATTAAATGGCTCAAGATAAATTCATATCTTCTTATGTCGGCTAAGAAGATAAACAATAACAATAATGAATATAATTTGAATAGCCAACGGCTATCATTCAAATTTATTTTCATGAAGGAGCTGAGCTGGAAGGAGCTACCGAAGCTGCTATATCATTAACAGCTAG
>VDFB02356540.1:0-66495 GCA_007258455.2 Sequoia sempervirens | reverse complement strand
TATGCCTCACAACCAAAAACATGAATATGTCTTAAGAGGGCTTCTTACCAAACCACGCTTCCAAAGGTGTTTTCTCAACAAGAGAAAAATTTGGAGAACAATTAATCAAGTAACATGCAGTAGCAACAACCTCAACTCAGAACTTCTCCTCCAAGCCAGCACTACTCAGCATACTTTGTGCTCTCTCCATCATTGCCCTATTGAACTTTTCTGCAACTCCATTTTGTTGTGGAGTATAAGGTGTAGTCTTATGTCTTTTAATCCCATGGTCTTTATAGTACTTCTCGAATTCATCAGAACAAAATTCACCACCATTATCAGTCCTTAAACATTTAATTTTTCTTCCAGTTTGATTTTCTACAAGGTTTTTAAATTCCTTAAATCGACTGAACACTTCTGATTTACTTTTCAAAAAATAGACAAATGCTCTTCTTGAATAATCATCACTAAATGATACATAGTACCTTGAATTAGACAAAGAAGGAACATTCATTGGACCAAATACATCAGAATGAATATAATCTAACAAACCAGAAGATTTATGAGGACTAGAATAAAAAGAAACACAATGTTGTTTTCCATATATACAATGTTCACATAATTCAAATTCAAGGTTACAATCATCAAACCCCTCAACTAGGTTTTTATTCTTCAAGGTTTTTAAACCTTTCTCTCCTATGTGGCCTAGCCTATGATGCTAGAGCATAGTTTTTTCTGCTGGAAGTTTCCATGAGTAGCTTTATGTGACTTTACAGAGACACTATTGCATTGAACAACATGTGCATCCAGCTTGTACAAGGTACTAATACGAGCACCCCTTGCTAACACCATTGAGCCTCTAGTCATCTTGCAGCCATTTCCAGAGAATGTGACTTGCACTCCAATATCATTCAACTTACTGAAAGACAACATATTTTGAGATAGACCTGGTATATGCATCACATCCTTGATTCCCTTCACTCTTCCATTAGGGAATTGGATTTTGACTCTTCCACGGCCAACAATCTCCAAAGATGAATCACTTTCCAAGTACACCTTTCCACCATCATATTCTTCATACTTCGTAAACCAGTCTCTATGAAATGTCATGTGGAAAGATGCTCCAGAATCAATTAGCCAGACATCATTTGATGCCTGCGTAGCCAAGGCTGCAATGAAGGGGTCAACATCACTCTGAGAATAATCATTGTTAGAAGAGCTCTTCTTCTTCTTCTTTTTCTCCTTTTTGCAATCCTTTCGGACATGACCAGGTTGCGCACAATTCCAACATCTCACTTTGGACTTCTTGTTAGGAGAATTTGATCTCCCCTCTGATTTGGATATAGATTTCTTGTCCTTCTTCTTGCCTTTCTTTGAGAAGAATCATTGTCGGAAGAGCTCTTCTTCTTCTTCTTCTTCTTTTTCTCCTCTTTGCAATCCTTTCAGACATGACCAGGTTGCGCACAATTCCAACATCTCACCTTGGAATTCTTGTCAGGAGACTTTGATCTCCCCTCTGATTTGGATCTAGATTTCTTGTCCTTCTTCTTGCCTTTTTCTTTCGATCTTCCTCTAACAACAAGGGCCTCCTTTGCCATCTCAGAAGATTTCCTTCTCATCTCTTTCCTCGATAACAAAGAAGCAACAACATCTTCCATCTGAAATTGGATGTTGTATTTCCAATAGCCATCACCGTGATCCCAAGAGTTTGGAAAGAACACAATAAAACATACAACTTATCCTTCTTCATCAATCTTTCAGCACTAACAGATGTTAATCAAGAATCAACATGTTGGATGTGTTCCAAATGATTAGCTAGCAAACCTCTTCCTCGTGATTCTCAAGTGTACAACTTTTCCTCAGAACAGCTTTATCTACCTCAAGGACTCCCTTCGATAAATAGATGCCTTCTTCCACAAGGAAGATGTAGCTCGTCATGCACATTCGTGAAGAATGGAGCCTGCAGCCTTATCAACCCTCTTTAGAATTTCTATCCCAAGGTCCCAATTCTTGCTTCATGCCCGAGGGTTTCGCTCGTACCACAACAAGCCACATATCACGATCCACTAACAAATCTTCCATTTTGAGTTTCCACAACTCAAAATTGCTGCCATTGAATTTCTCTATTTCAATCTTTCCTGACGTGCTAGCCATCTCAATCTGTAATTCGAATTAACAAACTTCTACAAGACTCCCATTGAACAAAAAATGACACAAAAAACCCAACATACCCACAAGGATAACACAACTGGCCAGGCTCTGATACCACTTGTAAGGAAAGCTAAGGTGTGGAAACAACTCTCCTAACGTCAAAACCTCAAGGAAGAATGCAGAGACACTTTTAAATTTTACAATTACAGTCCAATTAAGATGCACTTGAAAGAGATAATAGAAATAGAGAATTAAACATACTTATATGAACACCAGATTTACGTGGGAAAACCCTTACAGGAGAAAAACTCACCACAACAAGAAAAACCCCTTTGTATTATAGTAATGAAATTACATACAAAGCACGGGCTTGACTCTCTGATGTCAAATTACAACAGCTTTCACAATGACCAACCTTGTATAGAACATTCACATTACAATGCTCTTAGAATCAAATTCATACACTGATCACTCATCGAACCGTTCGCAACACTGTTCATCCAACTGTTGATCGAACCATCCAACAATCCAACCGAACATCATCTGCAACTACAAATTATATCCATGTCGTCCTTGTCTGTTGAACTTCTTCATAGAACTGCCACAACAGACTAACTTCCAACGGTTCCCATTCGGCTTCTCTGATTGGTCGAAGACTCACCACGTAGGATAGTCATCACTCAGTCAAAGGCGTTCACAATGTATCCACATGTCGGTGAGACACTAACCATGTCTCCCCGATGCCACAAGACTTGACTGTCGATATTGCCAAGAGTCATCACTATCGGCAAGAGGTTACACCGAGTTCAGAAAGCTGTCACTCAGACTTCGCCTTATCGCCAAGACATCATACTGATATTCATCACTCGTAGCGCTATCGCCAAGACAATCACTATTCGATGAGACATCATACCAAAGTCCCAAAGTCACTTAGACATCAGTATTCCCTTCGATGAGACTATCGCTACTCGCCAAGACATCGCACCGATGTTCACAAGTTATTCCGAAGTGTCCAACAGTCGGCAAGACTTACCGCTATCGCCAAGAGGTTACACTGAGCCTTCAAGTCATACCGAAACAAACAACCATTAGTAGGACTTACCGCTATCGGCGAGAGGTAATACCAAAGTCTCAAGTCATACTGACAATAGACTACCCCATCGCTAAGAAAAACATCCATCGCGAAGACTTCATACCAAAACCTTCATGTTACCACGAAGACTCCAAGTGTATAACTATCATCAAGACTTCTCTTGTCGGTATGAGACATACCGAATGTCCAAGACTCTCCCCGAAGACTTCGAGTGAAACGCTGTCGGCGAGACGATCCTCCATCACTAAGACTTCTTACCGAGAACTTTGTGTTACTCCGATATCTGCTAGGAACCACATCGTCGACAAGAGATCTCCACTTGGCAGAGATTATACCAAACACAACAGGTCACAACGATAGTATCATTCGGTAAGACTGTGACAAGGTCTTAGCGACCTGGACATTCCACAAAGTTAACCAACTGCTAGTTGGCTAGACAATAAAGATGTCACACCGACATGGCTCTTTCAGAGGTTTCAACTTGTGAGATTGAGGCATATATTTCCAACACTTACTAAATAGAAGGTAAAATGGTAAAAATACAACTCATTTTCACATTCACTTTTTAAATTGATTTTAAAGCAGAAAAACATGCCACCCATGCATGTTGCACACATTCTCAAGTTTCCCTTAAATGTGTGCCTTGCAAGTCTATAGGTCACCCATGCTTGTTGCATCACATTATTAAGTTGCCCTTATTTTCTCTCATCTGCAACCATATGTATTTGTACTTGCATACATTCTCAAGTTGCCCTTAAATGTGTGCCTTGCAAGTCTATAGGTCACCCATGCTTGTTGCATCACATTATTAAGTTGCCCTTATTTTCTCTCATCTGCAACCATATGTATTTGTACTTGCACACATATGATACACTCTCCCAATCCTATTCATATCCAAGAAAGTACATTAACTTCATTCTTATACATGCCTAGAAGTAAGTGTTGAGCATTGATATTTAATAATAAAGTGTTTATGTAGTGGCACAAGTTATAATTATAATTCTATGAGTTAAGAGTTATATTTTTCTAAATAAGTATTGTTATCTCCCAAAAATGCGCCCTAAGCAAAGTTATGAAAACTGAGCTTTCTAGAGAAACATGGGATCATTTCAAGGCTGTGGGTCACCTGAAGTTGAAATGAACCTCCGAAGAAGGCCGACTTCCTTTGGTGTCACCTAAACTATTGATTCTTTCAAGGGAAAGGGAGAAAGAGTGCATACAAATAAAACTAAACTATGGTGATACACCAAACTGATGCAATCAATGGAATACTCAGAATACACTTGAAAATTGTCAATGACCATAAGGTTACACATCCAATTCTGTAAGTTTTGCATTAATATATCACAAGCATGTTTGATTCACACACTTTTTGAAAAAAGGAAAAGATTTTCACAGATTAGAATCTATGTGTGATTGTGTAAACATAGTTTGTGATTCATATAATGATGCTTTTTACAAAGGAAGGCATGAAACACCAGATGAAGTTATAAAGCAATGAAAGAAATTCACAAGATAACTTAATCATTAACCTGAAATGCACAACACTTTGCAGAACAATGATGGAAATCTGAAATGCCGACCGTGGCCAAGGTAAACTCTATACTTTATATTCCAAAATTGAAGTGAGTTACAAAGCATACATCAGCTGAGAGAGGATTGCTAAAAATCACTAACTCTTTTTAATGCATCATCCGAACTCACTCCTTCAAAGAGGCAAAAATAATGCCCTATATACAAAAAAAAAATGTCGCCCCTTAGGGCTTACAAAATATCTGTCTTTAGAAAAATCTCCTTTAGATTTTTTGCATGAAATTAATGCTGCATCCAGTGTGTCCCTGTTGTCTATGTCGGTGAAGAGTCGTTCCCAGGAGAAGCCTTCAGATCTTTTGTAGCTACCGCATTCACTTCTGGTCCTCGTGTCCATTTTCGAACCTCCCTGTCGAGCTGCTTTGAATGCTCCTGAGCTTAGAACAGATCCACGTTTCTTTTCATTCTGTTGACCTTCTTCGCAGGAGGGAGTCAAACTGCCAATGGTCTGCCTGTAGCTCCCTTTGATTGGTTGCATTCATGCCATGTAGATTCCCAGGCGATCAAAGGTCATTCAGCCAGAATCACATGTCGGTGAGACACTAGAAGTGTCTCCCCGATGCGATTAGATTCATCAGCGGTTATCGGCATAGCTCATGACGATCAACAGGACCATATAGCGAGTTCAAAAGTCATATCGACATCCATATTCATCGGCAAGACCCTATGCTTTCGGGAAGACCTCATGGCGAGCCTTCAGGAGTCATACCTATATCCCTTTCATCGCTGAGACCTCAATTTTTGGCAGGACCTCATGCCGAGCGCAAAACTTCCTCTCGGAGTCTCCCCGATCTCAACCCTATGAACCATATCAGCAAGAGTCTATTGATGTCTCACCGAAAGCATAAACCTTCTGCGAGACCACGATCAGTCGGCAGGAGGTCTCAGCGAGCTCCTTTCCTTCTTTCGAGCTCACTTTCTTTCGGTAAGACCCTATCGGATCGGCGAGACATCTTGCCGAAGTCATCTTGTTTCGTCGGAAGCCTACCTTCCTATTCACAACAGTCAGCGAGACAAACAGGTCGGGGAGAGCTTTCCCCGAACTCAAAATATTATACCGAAGGCCCCCCCCCTCTGTCGGCAAGACCTTCTTCACTTGGCCAGACCTCTCGCCGGGCTCCTTATTCTTTTGGCGATGAGTTTACTTTCTCTTTAGTCGGGGAGACATCGCTTGATCGGTGAGACCTCATAGCGAGTTCAAAACTTTCGCTGAGAGCTCCTCATGTCGGTGGGACATCACCCCGAGCTCATCGTCCTATACCGAAGGCACCATCCTCTCGGTGAGACACTATTCGGTTGCTGAGACATTACATCGAGGCCCACCCTTTCTCTCCGTTGACTTCCATTTCGGTGAGACCGCTTGCTATCGGTGAGACATCATGGCGACTTTACTTTCCTTTCCCCTAAGCTCACTCCACTTCGGCAAGACCATGTCCCCTCTGTGAGACCTCACCTCGACGGTGAGACCCTACAGTGAAGCCCCCATACCGTCGCCGAGACCTTGGCCTGTTGGCCAGACATTTTCCTGAGATGACCATCCTACGCCGAAAGCACTCCATTTCGGTGTGACTTCGCTTGATCGACCAGACCTCACGCCAATGACATCCTTCTTCGGTGTGACTTCCTGGTGGTCGCCAAGACTCCTCAGCGAGATGACAAACTTTTGGCGAGCTGAGGCCACTCGAGAAGACCTCCAACAATCGACAGGACTTCACCCCGAACCCAAATTCTTTCGGCGACGCTAGCCTTGTGAACAATGGTTGGCATGACCTCCTTCCAAGCGGAGAGATACACCAAAACTCACGGCGATTAAAAAGTCTGGCCAACCAAGACATAATGAATAGAACCCCTGTGCAAGTCAGCAAGACAACTGGAAGGTCTTGCCGACTTCTTCTCTAATGAGTTTTTTCGCCAAAACTGATTGAGGCATGCTTTTCAACTGAGCTCCCTGTGAAACGTCATCAGATGCATGACCTAACCCTCGATGCAAATGTCCCATTTGGCCCTTATGAACATCTGAAACACAATTTGTCCTGCCTGAGGAGCTTGTAGGTGAAAATCGGGCAACAAGTATTCTATGGGAACACAAACTATAGAAGAGAGAATGTAGTTCACAAGGTACATAGGAAGCAAGCAAATATACAAAGGAGAGGAATGGCGAGAGGTAGAGATTGAAGTAAAAAATTATAATTTACAAAGAAATAAGATAACTCTATAATGTAAGCTAGAAAAAATGAGGGATATGAGAGAATGTTGGTAATTTACACAAGTAAAAAAGGAGTACAAGAAAAATTACATGTGTTTAGGGTTTGTAGGCAAGGAAGAAAGATGCAAGCTACTTGTATTGTGAAGAATTTTGTTTGCAAAGGATAATATGAAGAAAGGAAGTGTGAGTGCAAGTGGAAAATGAGAAACTTGTGCATAGGGGAGAGAAGTCCATGAACACAATGGATTGAAGGCTCATGAGGCTATATAAAATATGAAAAATGCAATTCTTACCTTTAAAATCATATAGAAATACACTTACAAACTTCATATAAAATATGAAAATGCAATTTCTACCTTTAAAAGTGAATGCTAAATTTAGTTTAGACATACATACAAGAAAAGTGAATGCCAAACTTTGTTCAAACACACTTTCGAAAAACTAATAGTTTTGACCTACATGTAAAAAATTGATTGCCAAAATTTGTTCAAAAGCATGTGCACATAAAGATTTATTTCCCATGTTTGTTCAAAACACACTTCATGCAAAAAAATATTACTACCAAATTTGGTTCAAATACACATCATGCACACACAAAATGAATGCTAAAGTTCAAATGCATGAAATTTGAATCACATTTAATACAATATCATTTACATATTGCATCTCTAAAAATCAACATAACTTCAAAAATTTATTCAAATTTTCAAAAAAAAGCTTCAAGTGACTTCACCACTATCAATATCCTCCTTGTATGTTTTTCTTATTTGAATGGCTGCTCACATATTCCCTGTACATTTATTTTCCTACAAATATAAAATACAACTAGTGAGCAGTATGTTAATCAGAATTTGGTTAATAATATAGAAAATGAATTACTATAACAAATACACTCCACTACAAGAATATACTCTACAAATAATTTTAGATCATAAAAAAATTAATCATCTATTAAAGAAAATAAAGACACATGACAACCAAACAAATGACACCTACTACCTTAATCAAATTGTGATTGAAAAAGAAACATTAATTCCTACACACAAAATCTCAATCCAAGAGCAATGAGGATGCTTTGATTCCTGCACACAAAATTTCAAGAGAAAATAAGCCTCTGTTAACAAATCTCAATAAGACTAATATTTTATAAGAAAATAAAGCCATATCTCCATCTCCATACTAACAAACCTGAAAATAGGAAATAGTATTAAATATGAAAATTAGATTTAAATCAAATAATTATTCTCGTTAAAAATTGATTAACAGACAAGAAAATCAATTACCCAGCAAATAAACTGTTGAAATTATTGTACAGAGAGTGAAAATTAACCATATCTAGAGGTATTAGAGCACTAAATGCAACATTATATTAAATACTCTCCTGCATTGAGAGAATGATTTGACATGAAAATGAAGCTAAGAACAAATTATAGCAAACTATTGAATCGTTTCAAGCAGTGAAATGTTTGAAACCACAAAACAAACAGATAAAGATTGAAGTGAACACATATGAAGGCTTTGAAAGTTGTAAGAGGACATAAATTTCTGATAGAGGCAACGAATGGGTGACAAATACTCTGTTTCTTTACACCAATCACAAATTCTTCTTGCTGAGGCATTAACGGAGTATATACAGCCTTAAAATACAGAGTCAAACAGACTGAAGCACAAGCAAGTTAACCATATTGGCAAATTTTGAATGCCAAATAGCCTGTTCCTTTACACCAATGACAACTCTTCTTGCTGGAGCATTAATAGAGTAAATACAGCCATGCAGATACAATTATCCTTAAAATACAGAGTCAAATAGACTGTGAAGCATGGGCAAGTTAACCATATTGACAGATTTTCAACATCATAGGTATATTGGCATCCAAATAGTTTACTTGGTACAGCAGTGCAACAATAAATTTTGAAGTAAACAAGACATGGAAACACTTAAATCACTTTAAAGTTTATAATGAAAAACCTTTTAAAAACAAAAGAAATGTAATGAACAAGCCATTTAGGCTTCCTGGAACGCCCATTAAGACGGACGGACAAAAGAGACACAAGATTTAAGACAGTAAACACAGGAGGCATGGCCATGCCCAAAATAAACAGAAATAGAAAAATGAGAATATGAGGAGAAATCATATTTAACCTCTACGCCAGGCTGCTTATTTGGTTTGAGTGCCGTTGGTTAACGGCTGTGAAGTCAAGAATGCTTTAAAGCACAAGTTACTAAATATAACAATTTAAAGATCATGGATACTAAATATAACATTAAGATCATAGTTACTAAATATAACAATTTTTTTAATTTTTTTTAATTTCAGTCCACCAGATTAAATAGAAATAAAAAAAAATAGATTCTATTTTTAGAATTCTAAAAATATAAACGACCTATTCTTATATAGGTTGCTATGCTTTTTGGCTGCATTCAGTTTCAGAATTAAATCGAAATACGAGGGCTTGTCTGAACTTCTCTCAAATTGCATACGTGACAATGGGCTTCCAAAGGACAATGGGCTTTACTTGTGTTGGTTTTCTTATTCAAATGTATTGGGTCTGCAGGGATAAGACCATGTTCCATGGCATTTGGAGCGGATCAGTTCCAACAGGAAGGAGAAGAAAAAGGAGAAGGGGAAGAATCCAAATAGAAGAAAAGAATAGAGAGTTTCTTCAATTGGTATTACTTTTCAATGAGTGTGGCTTTCCTTCTGGCCCTCACTGTTATTGTTTATATTCAAAGCAATGTGAGCTGGAGTTTGGGGTTTAATATCTGTACACTGCTTTTGCTCATATCAACACTTGTCTTTCTTGTTGGAGCTCCCCTTTTCCACAAGGCATCTATCAGGAAGTGGAATTTATCTCTACCTTCTGCTGCTGCAAAGCTTTATCATGGCGAAGGCTGCTCCAAGCCTCTTCTCACAGACAGATTCAGGTAATTTTTGTCTGAGCTGTTGTCCCTTTTTCAAAAGAGTTTATGGATGCATTTATCCTGATACCGTTCTGTTCCAATTTTTATAAATTTAGAAATGAAAGTTTGTTTGTTTTTTAAGATTTCTTTAATTTACTCTTGTGGGCTGTAAGGTTAAAATAGCTAAATCCTAAATGCTTAGGAGATATGATTCATATTTTATAGATGTATTTTTAACCCATGCAATGGGAGTAGCAAATCAAATCAGATATCATAGTGAAACATTATAGAATCAAAGGGTTGTAGAAAAATTCTTAAAATTCTACCTCCTAAGTTTGATTCTATTTTAGTGGCAATAGAAGAGTCAACTTGGCAAAGTTGTCTAATGATGAGTTGTTGGAATTCTACAAACCCATGAGCAAAACCCTTGAGCATGCTTTCAAATCCTAGAAAGTTTCTTGATTTCACAATTGTTTGTTTTGGTGATTGTGTAGAATTGATTTCATAGAATACATGAAAATTGCTCTGCAACACCACCGTGATTTTCGTTTAGGCTTCAATGTCTTTTGTTCCAAAAGATTTGAGAAAAGCTGCTTTCCTTGTTTCTGAGCTGCTATATTGCCACATGCCTTAAGCACACTACCGAAATTAATGCATATCTCGACAAAAGAGTTTCAGGGTTTCTTCACTATAACTATTCTGAGCATATCCTGAAATTAATGCATTCCACGATACTTCCTCTTGCTCGGGGATTTCATCAAACAATTGCTGAGCATCTTCCATTCTTCCACATTTGCAATACATGTCAAGAATGGTACTTCCCACACGGGAATTCGACTCATTTCCAGTTTTCACAATGCACGCATGGACCTGTCTACCCTGCCCAAGAAGTATAGCACTTCCACATGCCTTGAGAACACTACCAAATGTCAAATATCCCATTTTAAATCCCATTCTTCGCATTTGACAAAAGAGACTCAGAGCTTCCTTACCCAACCCAATCTGGGCATATCCTGTAATCAATACGTTCCATGAAACATCGTCCTTATTGGGAATTTCAAGAAGCAATTGGTGCGCAGTTTCAATTTTTCCACATTTGGCATACATATCAATAAGAGCATTCCCCACAAAAGTTTGTGACTCGAATCCAAATTTAATGACATGGGTATGCAGTTGTTGCCCCTTATCTAGATCTCCAAGGTACGCACAAGAGCTCAGAATGCTAGTGAAAGTGAAACTATCAGGTTTCATGCTCGCTTTCTTCATCTGGCAAAAATGCTTCAGGACTTGCTGATTGGATCCATGGTGTGCATAACCTGAAATCAGTGCATTCCATGAGACGGTGTCTGGTTCAGGCATTCTGTCAAATAGATAGCCTGCATCTTTCAAGCAACCACATTTGGCGTACATGTTGAGGAGATCGTTACATACAAACATGCCCAACTTATATCCTGTCTTCTTAACGCAATCTTGTAAGAGACAAGCATATGTTTTCGAATCTGTTGAGCGTCCTTGCTGACCCACAGCAGACCATAATTGTCCATGAATAACATTCGCTCCAATGCTATAATAGCCTTGCTTAGTTGAATTGTCTTTGTGATATGGTTTTGGGAACTCATTGATACTGTTATCGCTGCCAATGCTATATTCACCTAACCAGTTTGTTTGAAGTGGAAATTTTATTTTACATCCCCTGACACTGAACAAAGATTTTAGACGAATTGACAAATAAGGGAAAAACATACCTGGTTGCCTTGATAATCATTTGTTTTGTTATGTCCATAAACACTAAGGTAACTGCTACTCGCCATGAAGCAGCTAAGTGATTTGTGTGATCATTTTAAATATATATTATAAAGCCTTTGTTCCCATCTCGCATAGAATCTCACGGTTGGTTACATCAAATATGGAAGTAATAATCATACTGCTTTTCTGTATTCTGGTTGCTACTTGTATCTTAAAATTTTCAGACATTAGGATGAATAAATTAGAGAAAAGAAGAATGATATCATTCATTTTTTTGGATCATATTCTATGATCTATCATTAGTATGAACAGACAAGAGAAGAGATCATAGAATGTGATCTGAAACTTTGATAAAAAAAAGATTTGTATAATCTAATTCAAAAATATTTAAACTACCATTATAAATTGTAAGAAATTTGTCTTTAATATCATATCAATTATCTATTTAAATATTTGCAATCACTCATTCAATCTTTTTTAATTGTCATGTTCAGAATCAATTTCATAATGATGAACAAACAGAAATAGACTTCTTTCATTATCAATCGTCTGGCTTGTTCATCTTGATGATGGATGAACACACAGAAATAGACTTCTTTTATTATCAATCGTCTTGCTTGTTCATCTTGATGATGGATCATAGTTCATGTGATCCCAAACTTTAATAAAAAAGAAATTTACATAATCTAATTCAGAAATATTCAAACTAACATTACAAACTATAGAATTCAATTGCCCATTTAAATGCTTACATTGCTCACTCAATTTTTTTTATACTGTCATGTTTAGAGACGATCTCATAATGAGCAACAAACACAAATAGACTTCTTTCAGACTGTTATCCTGTAAGGAATGGGAAAAATTCAGTCCATGAAGTTTACCAAAAGATATTCATATAATTTTCTATTTATGGATGCTCTTTGCTTTTTTTCTTTCTTGGTATATTTTTTGGGAGGTTATGGAGCAGCTTTTGATTGCACTGAGGGTTATTTTAACTTTGAATATTCTTGAACTGTAAAATGATCTCTTTATTATTAAGATTAAGGAAATTATGTTTGTAGGTCTTCCTTACCAAGATTTACAGCTTGTGGGAATGCATGTTTGCTTCATTTTATGGCAGTACAACACTCTTTTACATGTATGCTTAAGATGGTCTCTTGACTTGCAAATCACTAAGCTGTCTGAAGACCACTTTGACCTGCTAATGGAATTTGATAGCAAAATTCGAGAAACTCTTTTCAATTCTCAAGAAAGGAGAAAATCTATTGATGCAAAGGATGATCTGGATGGAAGAACTGCAAAAAAATCATGTAAGGACATTTAATCTACAGATTGACCAAAGAGAAATGGCTCTGAGAGACAGCAGAGGAAGAAAATGGAAATCTTGATGGAAGACAGAGGGAAGAATGCATTAAGGTAAGTACCAGCCAAAAAATCCAAGATTTTAGTTTCTATGGTTAAAAATTTATATTTTAAGAATTTTTAAGGACCTTCAGCACCCAACCCTTGCCCTTCTCATTAACAATGAAGAGGCCTCCTATTAAAAATATATATTGTTTTGAATTTTAACTTTCATGTTTGGGAATAAAATTTTAATCTTATACCATCCTTTTTAGCTTTCTAATCACTGTATAATCTTATATTCATTAGATTGATCCTAAAAATACTGTACTGATTGGTAAATTGTTACTGGTTACATCAGGTAATAATGTTTGCTCCAAGAAAATATATCAAAATAAATATGAAAAAGTTCTTTTCGATTGTGAAGAAGAAGACAGGTATGAACTCTCCATTATTTTCTTGTTGAGCTGCTATTATAATTTAAACTATGAAATATTATGATCTTTTTCTCTTATGAATTAAATTTAGCTTTTAGCTTTTGACACATAAGATATATTAAGATTCAAGAAACAAAAGTATGTTGGAGAAAAATATGTTTAGGATTGTAAAGTTGATTAAAAACCTGTTCAATCTTTAATAGGCATATTTTTTTTCAGAAAATGATTTATTTGAAATATCATGAAATTGTTGAAAAAAAAGAGATTATAGAAGAGAGAGATATAAATATAATTGTTTATATTATATATTTAATTGACAAAGAATTATATAATTTAATAGTTTTTTTAGAAGAAGAACAAAATCTTATAAATTTGTCTTTAATCAGGTCATATAATAATTAAATTGAAATTAACAATCATCTATCTAATGTTGAGATTAACACTCACTATTTAATATTATTTTAGATTCTTTCTGTCAACTCTCTAACAAATTGTGAGCATGCTTATTCATTTATTCCAACACTTCTTCTTATTAAAGAAATGATTTTCTTAGGATATTAAATAAATTTAAATGAATAGCAACAAAAAAACATAAATTGAAATCTTCATTTTATCAATTTTTCTTCCATTCACCATTGCGAAATCTTGTAAGCACCAAACTCGACCAAGTTGTCGTGTACCCTTTGTAAATGTCTAATTTATGAGTTACTAGTCTAATAAATTCCCAAATCCTCAAATCTTATATTTCCAAACTCTCAAATTTTGAATTTTTCAAACTATTTGACAACAATCCATATTGAACCATACCTTCACAGATTTCCTCTTTGCTATCAAAAATCTTTTTTCATCAAAATCAACTCTCTATCCTTCTCTACAACAAACTCTGTCTATTCTAATCTACTATTATCCTACAAAGATCTCTATTATTCTACCTTTATCTTCAAGTTTAGATCTCTCTACATATTTTTCTCTTTCTCATTCTTTTTCTTTTTCCTTTTCCGTGTTTCTTGTCTCTCATTCTTTTATTATTTCTTTATTTCCATTATTTGGTGCTCTTTCTTTCTACTTCGATCTCTCTTTATTTCTTAGAACCTTTTTTTCTTCCAATCTATATTTTTTCCCTCTTGACCTTTCTTTTTATCTTTACCTCTCTTTATAATTGTCTTTTTGTTTATCTATTCTTTCTTACTATTTATTTTGATCCTTATTATGCCTTTCTTTTATTCCCTCTATTTTTGTAGTGTATTTCTTTGTCTATCTTCTTCTCTCTTTATCTCATAGTTTAGATCTCATTATATCTATTTCCCTTTATCATTTTTTTCCTTGTTGATGTTTCTCTATCCATCTCTTTCTTTTTTGTTATTTCTTTATTTTTATTATTTAATTCTCTCTATATGTTCTTCTATTTCTCTTTATTTCTATTTTCTTCCTATCTATGTTTTTCCCTCTTAGCCTTTCTTTTTGTCTTTATCTCTCTCTTTATAATTGTCTTTTATTTATCCCTTCTTTCTTACTATTTATTTTTATCTTCAATTCTATTTTTTATTATAAATGTTCACTATTTATTTCTTTATCTTTATCTTTCTATCTCTCCTTTTATTCCTTTGTTGGTGTTTCTCTTTATTTTATTCTTTCTATCTTTATTTATTTCTTTGTTTTTCTATCTTTTTGTCACTTCCCTTCTCTCTTTTTTCTTCTTCCTTTCTTTTCTTTTTCTTTTTTCTCTCTCCTTCCTTTTCCTTACTTCTTTTCTCATTATTTTTATTTTTCCCAAATTTTAGTTTCCTTCTTTATATTGTTCATCCCTCTTTTTGCTCTTTTATTATTTCTATCTTTCTTGCTTTGTTTCTTTCTTCCTTTTTTGACTTTTTATTACTTTCGTTCACTCTTTTCTCTTCTTCCTTTTTTTACTTTATCATTATTTCTTTTTCTTTCCTCCTTTTTCTTTCTTCTTTTGTGTGTATCTTCTTTTATGTGTCTCTCACCCCAAAATGACACCCATTCCTGACCCCAACTTGGAAAAATGTAAGACCAAGGTAAGGCGGGTTAGGCATTGGGCTGGGTCGCAGGGATGCCCTTCAATCAACAAAAAAGAAAGAAAGAGAAGTCCACACATTTTTATCATCTTTGAAATGGATTTGTGTGGCACCTTTTTTGTGTGTCTTTTACTCCAACGTGACACCCGTTCCCGACCCCAACTTGGTAAAATGTAAGACCAAGGTAAGGTGGGTTAGGCATTGGGCTGGGTCGTAGGCATACCACTAAGCCAACAAAAAAGAAGAAAGAAAAGTCCATACATTTTTTATGATCTTTGAAAGGGATTTGTGAGTCTCTTCTATTGTGTATCTCTCACCCCATCGTGACACCCATTCCTAACCCCAACTTGGCAAAATGTAAGACCAAGGTAAGGTGGGTTAGGTGTTGGGTTGGGTTGCAGGGATACCGAGAATCTCTCTAAGACCGAAAACCCAAAAATTTAAACATAATTTACATGTATACATAATGTATAAGATTTGAATGGGGTTTTCCATTATATATAAATATCTAATTGAATATGTATTTTCCTTGGTTGCTCGTATTAGACTATCAATAGTCAAGACTTGAAATAAAGTTTTCATTTTTTGCAAGTGTCAAACTATAGGCAACCTTGTTGGGTAAACTTGCCCCTAGAATCAAATCAATATGATGGTTGATGCTCCTCAAAGGTGGTAGTCCATACGATAATTCTTTAGACACGATATTCTTCAATCATCTCCTTTACTTCTAAAGGTATGCCACTGCTATCATTTGTTGCATCTACTTGTAGCTCTTTGAAAACTATTGCAAAGCATACTTTTCCTCCCTTAATCTCTTTCAAAAATTGCTTTCCTATCACTAATAGTGTTCTTGGACCACTTTCCACCCCTTCTTCCTTGATTTCCAATAGTGTAAGAGTGTTCTTTTTTTCATTTTTCTCCAAAGTGTAAGTGTTTGTTCTTCCATTATGGATTTCCTTCCTTTCAAATTGCCATGATCTCCCTAAGAGTAAGTGACATACATCCATAGGCATGATATCACACCACACCTCATCTTCATAAATGCATATTCGAAAGTTTACAAGGCATTGTCGGTCAACTAAGACTTGATTCCCTTTTTGTAACCATGACACCTTGTAAGGGGTAGGGTGGGCTATCCTTTTTAACCCCAATTTTTTCATCATTTCAATTGAAACTAAATTACCAGTGTTTCCACTATATATTATAACTTTGCAATATTTTCCACCTGACTTACATATTGTTCTAAACAAACTTTTTCTTTGGATAGGTTAATCTTATCTTTTGGTTGGTTTCAACAACATCATCTTCATCATAAGTGATTCTCCTCTCTCGAGTTCATCTTGTTGACTAACAAACCCTGTAGACTCAGTATATCCTTTTACTACATGTGCACCTGCTACCCCTGTTCTACTTGATCCTTCTAATATGCATTGTGGGAATTCATAAAATCTATAACCAGAATGTCCATAATTGAAACATGTGCCTCAAAAGCCTCTACCTTGGTCTCTGCCATATCCAACTCTACCTATCATTGGGTATGGTCTTGATCTTGTTTCATCTTTCTCCTTTTGAATTTTTGAAGGGCTAGCCTCCTTACGATGGCTGTAATTTTTATGTTGCTACACTTTTCCTTTGTTGAATCCACCTCTTTCTTTATTTGTTCCTTGCTTTCTTGATAATTTATCTTCAGCCTTATTAGTTTTTCTTCCATTCACCATTATGAAATCTTGTAGGCACCAAACTCCACGAAGTTTTCTTGTACCCTTTGTAAATGTATAATTTACGAGTTTCTAGTCTAATAAATTCCCAAATCCTCAAATCTTATATTTCCAAACTCAAATTCTGAATTTTCCAAACTATTTGATAGTAATCCATATTGAACTTCACAGATTTCCCCTCTGATATAAAAAATCTTTTTTCATCAAAATCAACTCTCTATCCTTCTCTACAACAAACTCTATCTATTCTAATATACTATTATCCTACAAAGATCTCTATTATTTTACCTTTATCTTCAAGTTTAGATCTCTCTACATATTTTTCTCTTTCTCATTCTTTTTTTTTCGTGTTTTTTGTCTCCCATTCTTTTATTATTTCTTTATTTCTATTATTTGGTGCTCTTTCTTTCTACTTCAATCTCTCTTTATTTCTTGGAACCTTTTTTTCTTCCAATCTATATTTTTTCACTCTTGACCTTCTTTTTATTTGTCTTTCTTTATAATTGTCTTTTTGTTTATCTCTTCTTTCTTACTATTTATTTCTATCTTTATTATGCCTTTCTTTCATTCCCTCTATTTTTGTAGTGTATTTCTTTGTCTATCTTATTCTCTCTTTATCTCATAGTTTAAATCTCTTTATATCTATTTCCCTTTATCATTCTTTTCCTTGTTGATGTTTATATTTCCATCTCTTTCTTTTTTTGTTATTTCTTTATTTCTATTATTTGATTCTCTCTATATGTTCTTCTATCTCTGTTTATTTCTATTTTTCTTCCAATCTATATTTTTCCATCTTAACCTTTCTTCTTGTCTTTATCTCTCTCTTTATAATTGTCTTTTATTTATCCCTTCTTTCTTACTATTTATTTTTATATTCAATTCTATTTTTTATTATAAATGTTCACTATTTATTTCATTTTCTTTATCTTTCTATCTCTCCTTTTATTCCTTTGTTGGTGTTTCTCTTTATTTTATTCTTTCTATCTTTTTTGATTTGTTTATTTCTTCATCTTTCTATCTTTTTGTCACTTCCCTTCTCTCTTTTTTCTTCTTCCTTTCTTTTTTTTCTTTTTTCTCTCTCCTTCCTTTTCCTTCTTTTCTCATTATTTTTATTTTTCCCAAATTTTACTTTCCTTCTTTATAGTGTTCATCCCTCTTTTTGTTCTTTTATTATTTCTATCTTTTTTGCTTTGTTTATTTCTTTGTTTATTTGACTTTTTTTCACTTCCCTGCACTCTTTTCTCTTCTTCCTTTATTTTTTTTATCGTTATTTCTTTTTTTCCTCCTTTTTCTTTCTTCTTTTGTGTGTATCTTCTTTTCTGTGTCTCTCACCCCAACATGACACCCATTCCTCACCCCAACTTGGAAAAATGTAAGACCAAGGTAAGGTGGGTTAGGTGTTGGGTTGGGTTGTAGGGATGCCCTTCAATCAACAAAAAAAGAAAGAAAGAGAAGTCCACACATTTTTATCGTCTTTGAAATAGATTTGTGTGGCGCTTTTTTGTGTGTGTCTTTTACTCCAACGTGACACCTGTTCTCGACCCCAACTTGGAAAAATGTAAGACCAAGGTAAGGTGGGTTAGGCATTGGGTTGGGTCATAGGGATACCATTGAGCCAACAAAAAAAGAAGAAAGAAAAGTCCATACATTTTTTATCATTTTTGAAAGGGGTTTGTGAGTCTCTTCTTTTGTGTGTCTATCACCTCATTGTGACACCCATTCCTGACCCCAACTTGGCAAAATGTAAGACCAAGGTAAGGTGGGTTAGGTGTTGGGTTGGGTTGTAGGGATACCGAGAATCTCTCTAAGACCGAAAAACCAAAACTTTAAACATAATTTATATGTATACATAATGTATAAGATTTGAATGGGGTTTTCCATTATATATAAATATCTAGTTGAATATGTATTTTCCTTGGTTGTTTGTATTAGACTATCAATAGTCAAGACTTGTAATAAAATTTTCATTTTTTGCAAGTGTCAAACTATAGGCAACCTTGTTGGGTAAACTTTCCCCTAGAATCAAATCAATATGATGGTCGATGCTCCTCATAGGTGGTACTCTATATGATAATTCTTTAGACACGATATTCTTCAAGCATCTCCTTTACTTCTAAAGGCATGTCACTGCTATCATTTGTTGCATCTACTTTTAGCTCCTTGAAAATTATTGCAAAGCATACTTTTCCTCCCTTAATCTCTTTCAAAAATTGCTTTCATGTCACTAATAGTGTTCTTGGACCACTTTCCACCTCTCCTTCCTTAGTTGCGAATAGCGTAAGAGTGTTTTTTTTTTCATTTTTATTTAAAGTGTAAGTGTTTGTTCTTCCATTATGGATTTCCTTCCTTTCAAACTGCCATGATCTCCCTAAGAGTAAGTGACATACATCCATAGGCATGATATCACACCACACCTCATCTTCATAAGTGCATATCCGGAAGTTTACAAGGCATTGTCGGTCAACTAAGACTTGATTCCCTTTTTGTAACCATGTCACCTTGTAAGGGGTAGGGTGGGCTATCCTTTTTAACCCCAATTTTTTCATCATTTCAATTGAAACTAAATTACCAGTGTTTCCACTATCTATTATAACTTTACAATATTTTCCACCTAACTTACATATTGTTCTAAACAAACTTTTTCTTTGGATAGGTTAATCTTCTCTTTCAGTTGGTTTCAAAAACGTCATATTCATCATAAGTGATTCTCCTCTCTCGAGTTCATCTTGGTGACTAACAGACCCTATAGACTCAGTATCTCCTTTTACTACATGTGCACCTACTACCCTTGTTCTACTTGATCCTTCTGATATGCATTGTAGGCATTCATAAAATCTACGACCGGAATGTCCATAATTGAAACATGTGCCTCAAAAGCCTCTACCTTTGTCTTTTCCATATCCAACTCTACCTATCATTGGGTATGGTGTTGATCTTGTTTCATCTTTCTCCTTTTGACATTTTGAAAGGCTAGCCTCCTTACCATGGCTGTAATTTTTTTGTTGCTGCAGTTTTCCTTTGTTGAATCCACCTCTTCCTTTATTTGTTCCTTGCTTTCTTGCTAATTTATCTTCAACCTTATCAGTTTTTCTTCCATTCACCATTGCCAAATCTTGTAGGCACCAAACTCCACCAAGTTGTCTTGTACCTTTTGTAAATGTATAATTTACGAGTTCCTAGTCTAATAAATTCCCAAATCCTCAAATCTTATATTTCCAAACTCTCAAATTCTGAATTTTTCAAACTATTTGACAGTAATTCATATTGAACCATACCTGTAATCTCAAAAATGTTTTTTCATCAAAATCAACTTTCTATCCTTCTCTACAACAAACTCTATCTATTCTAATCTACTATTATCCTACAAAGATCTCTATTATTCTACCTTTGTCTTCAAGTTTAGATCTATCTACATATTTTTCTATTTCTCATTCTTTTTCTTTTTTCGTGTTTCTTGTCTCACATTCTTTTATTATTTCTTTATTTCTATTATTTGGTGCTCTTTCTTTCTACTCCAATCTCTATTTCTTGGAACCTTTTTTTCTTCCAATCTATATTTTTCCCTCTTGACCTTTCTTTTTATCTTTGTCTCTCTTTATAATTGTCATTTTGTTAATCTCTTCTTTCTTACTATTTATTTCTATCCTTATTATGCCTTTCTTTCATTCCCTCTATTTTTGTAGTGTATTTCTTTGTCTATCTTATTCTCTCTTTATCTCATAGCTTAGATCTCTTTATGTCTATTTCCCTTTATCATTATTTTCCTTATTGATGTTTCGCTATCCATCTCTTTCTTTTTTGTTATTTCTTTATTTCTATTATTTGATTCTCTCTATATGTTCTTCTACCTCTCTTTATTTCTATTTTTCTTCCAATCTGTATTTTTTCCTCTTAACATTTCTTTTTGTCTTTATCTATTTCTTTATAATTGTCTTTTATTCATCCCTTCTTTCTTACTATTTATTTTTATCTTCAATTCCATTTTTTTATTATAAATGTTCACTATTTATTTCATTATCTTTATCTTGCTATCTCTCCTTTTATTCCTTTGTTGTTGTTTCTCTTTATTTTATTCTTTCTATCTTTTTTTATTTGTTCATTTCTTTTTATTTTCTATCCTTTTGTCACTACCCTTCTCTCTTTTTTATTCTTCCTTTCTTTTGTTTTTCTTTTTTCTCTCTCCTTCCTTTTCCTTACGTCTTTTCTCATTATTTATATTTTCCCCAAATTTTACTTTCCTTCTTTATATTTTTTATCCCTCTTTTTGTTCTTTTATTATTTCTCTATTTTTTGCCTTGTTTCTTTCTTCCTTTTTTTGACTTTTTGTCACTTCCCTTCACTCTTTTCTCTTCTTCCTTTATTTTCTTTATCGTTATTTCTTTTTCTTTCCTCCTTTTTCTTTCATCTTTTGTGTGTATCTTCTTTTATGTGTCTCTCACCCCAACTTGGAAAAATGTAAGACCAAGGTAAGATAGGTTAGGTGTTGGGCTGTGTTGCAGGGATGCCCTTGAATCAACAAATAAAGAAAGAGAATTCCATACATTTTTTTTGTCTTTGAAATGGATTTGTGTGGCTATTTTTTTGTGTGTCTTTTACTCTAGTGTGACACTCGTTCTTGACCCCAACTTGGAAAAATGTAAGACCAAGGTAAGGTGGGTTAGGCATTGGGTTGGGTCATAGGGATAGCACTGAGCCAACAAAAAAAGAAGAAAGAAAAGTCCATACATTTTTTATCGTCTTTGAAAGGGGTTTGTGAGTCTCTCACCCCATTGTGATACTCATTCCTGACCCCAACTTGGAAAAATGTAAGACCAAGGTAAGGTGGGTTACGTGTTGGGTTGGGTTGTAGGGATACCGAGAATCTCTCTAAGACTGAAAAACCCAAAAAATTAAACATAATTTACATGTATGCATAATGTATAAGATTTGAATGGAGTTTTCCATTATCTATAAATATCTAATTGAATATGTATTTTCCTTGGTTGCTCTTATTAGACTATCAATAGTCAAGACTTCAAATAAAATTTTCACTTTTAAAGAAGGGTAATTTAGTAAACACTATTGATATTCTTAGCTTCCTACAGACTAAAGTAGAGATGTATATTTGACTTTAAACAAAGATTTAAATGAAAATTAGACGTAGCTTAATAATGTTTAAAGTAGGGACTTTGACTTATGGATTATGGACTCTAGATGAAGGAACATTTACCCAACATCTAAAATACTTGGACCCAACCATTGTGCTAGAATATTACATCTTAATATATTATATATTAATAATATTAATAATTAATTGAGGGTTATTTTTATGATAAAAGTTGCATAGATAATTGCCAGGTTGTTTAAAAGGAAGAGGCTTATTAAAAAATAGTACAAGCAAATTTAAAATCCTCTTAGATTCATCATAATATAATGTTGTATATTATTTTGTCTATGTATCATGGTGTAATCTCGATTTTATGCTCTACCATTTTTCAAGTTGTTATTATAGCCACATCATTTCGAAGAGAAAGATGGATAGATGAAATGTAAGTGGTTGTGTAAGTAAAGTTAACATGAGAGAATACGGCCTTTGAGGATTCCTCATATTTTTTCAAATGTTTAGTAGGGTTTTTTGTCCATATTTATTTTTACTGTAGATATTAAAGCTATGTGAAATGAATTTGAAGGATTTCATGAATTTCTCTTTCCAAATTATATGTTGAAGAGTGTACCCATGAATATCTATTGTCTTTGATGGTAAAGGCTATTATTCTAGGAAACAATAATTGCCAATATGTTGAGCATGTAAATGCCAAAATGGAGAATAGAATGTGCTAAAATGCTTTGTATTTTTCTATTTGTGAACGGGAACAAATTGGATTCATCAAAGTAAAAATGATTTCATTGACAATAGTGTCAAAGTTTAGATTGCAGATTTATATATTACATAATAGGATTTCTTGGTGGTCATGCCTATTTAAACTAGACTACCCTAATTTGATATACTCATATCTCTGTGGATTTGGTTCCCACGTGTATAAAGCATGGATTCTTTTGAAAATCACTACAAATATAGATTCAATATACTGCATTAAAACATTAAACCAATTGGTTTTCAATTGAGTGGTGGGTTTGCAACTTCTATGAAACATACCTTACTCCATAGTGGACAACAAGGAATCAATCACCTATAGATTAAGGATATGATTTGTAAGGTAAGAGAACTAGCTATGCCAACTTCAATAGCCTTCTAACATAGTTTATCAAGTTTCAAATGAGATATCAAGTCTAGATAAAGATAACAACTCAACAAAGGAGGCTAGAGGATAAAAGAGGTTGAAAGTTTTGAAATCTTGAGGTAGCTTCTCACTTGGAGATTGCAGATTGTTTTAGAAGCACCATTACATTTGTGTCTATTCTTGGAGCAAGGGGGCTTGTCAATTTCATTGTATTTGTAGATAGGTTATAATGTCTTGATCCATAAACTTGGTGATTTGCATCAATGGATAGTTGATAATGTTTCAAATGATAGATCAAGAGGTGTGTATGTGGTTAGTTGATTATGACATGATTCACATAAGAATAAATGTTGTGTCTATAGATAATTGTGTGGAGGTGTTTCATCATATTTCTAGATGGGCTACTTTGTTCTATCTATGTAGTGTTCCATCCTTGGTTTAGATTGATGTAACAAAGGGGAGCTAGAATATTATATCTTACTATAGGATATAGGTTAGATGATATAATGCCCAAAATTTTACACCAAAATATAGTTAAGGACAAGACACAAATTTCAAATTTCGATCACAAACATATGCATGATTCACAAAGGTCACTTCCTATCCATGTACTTCATGAAAGCATATCAATGTTTAACCAATCAATTATAAGAACTTGGAAAGTAAGCAATTGTTGTGACAATAATGATTGGGTTCAAGTGGAGACACAAAATCCACATCATCAAGCTAGACCTAATTAGTTCAACTAACTAATCAATAAATTAAAACATGATTCAAATTGCATGTAAAATGATAAAATATATACCGATAGTAATGTCAAAGTAAAAATAAGATAACAAGACCTAGGGGCTAGACCTAGTTCTTGGGGGCTCGTCTCTAATATCCTTGCCTACGTATTGTGTAAAGGCTTTGTAGTTCAGCAACTTCAATTTACCCAACTCATATTTGATTGACTAGAATTCCCACATTCCACCCAAGTTTAAATCACCACTATCTCACAATGGTAGTAAATACAAGAATGATAAAAAACGATGTCATGCCCACATTTTAATGTGGATCTAACAAAAATGTCACCAATTTTTTTGTTTAGACATATTTTTATTGTAGAAATTATGGATGCACAATCATCCTATGAAGTTGCAGCCTTCAAAGGATCTTTTCCAAGAAGAAAATCACCCTCATGAAAGTGTTGCAACTTAGGCATGCAAATTGAGATTCTATTATGAGATTGATATAGAATGATTTACAAATGTACAAATACCTTGTATATATAGGCAAGAGTGAAGTGTAGTATGCATTATGATGTTGGCATGTGTCTTGATCTAACAACATGTGAACCCTAACTAACTACTTAGGGTGATGTGAAGATAGGATAAGACTTCTAGAAAAGACAACTCATTCTTTTAGAAGGAATCCTTTATCCTAAATACATGTGAAGGGGGATGGCCACATTATAACTAATTGCCTAGTAAATGCAACCAAGGAATTAATTAAATATTATGCCTAAGTAAAACTTATGCTAGTGTAATTTAAATAATTAATTACACCAACACCACTCATAAGTACAACTTGGGAGGAAATGAAAATGCAATGATTATGCAATGATTATGCAATGATGGAATGATGGGTCCCAGATGCATGATGCCCATTTTAGGTACTCATTTACAAATGACAATGAAATGCAACTCTTCTCCCACAAACAGAGCAAAGGGGAAAACCCAATGGGAAGAAACCCATCTCCAAAAAGGAGATAAATTGTAGATATGTGAGGAAGGATGGAGGACTCCATGATACCCCCCAAGTACACCATCTATCACATAGATAAAATAAAATCAATAGCCTCCCCATAGGAGGGAAAGAGAGAGACTACGTAGCCTCCCACAATATGTGATCACCTACAAAAATGGTAAGTGCCTATAGAAAAAACATGATCCAATGTCAACAAACAACTTGTCTCCCTTTCAAAAGAAACAAAACCAAGTATAAATGCAAGGATGCTTCCCATTTCGGATAGGAATTGAAGGAAGGAAGAATGAATATGGATGATGATGGTGTCTCTAAAAACTGGTCATTTGTCTCCTTTCCCAAGGAAGATGAAGATGCCACAATCAAATCAGGTACATGCCCAAAAGATGACAAACTAGGACTATGCAGAAACTAATGTTAAACAAGATCCAAAGACTGCAATACAATGATCCTTCGATTGAAGGAATAGATGGAGAGTGGATTCCCCCCTAGAATGAAGTGTTCTCAAAACCATTGAAAGAAGTCTAAAGCAAAAAAGATGTCCAAACCATAGGTCTGTTTCGAAGAAGAAGCAAATCCAATGGTAGATGCTAAAGAAACTCCAACTCCATAATGAAATGGGAGGGAGGAAGCCTCATGTATGAAATCTCTAAAGAGGAATCAAGTGCCTCCAATGTAGTTTTATCAAGATCAAGATCCCCAATCAAGGTCCAACCAAAGGAATGTGGAGACTCAAGAAAATCCTCCAAAATATAATTTGCATAGAGGAGAGATATCCCCTCAAGGATGTCCTCCAAACTTGTAGAAATATCCAAGTCTGTAATACATGAAACAAAGCCATCCTGTGCTGCGAAGTCTAGAAAACTGAATATGTTCTAATGAATAGAAATGATGGAAGCTTCAATCAATGACTTTGGACAAAGAATCACTAAAGTTGAAGGTATATCAATTATCTCTGATGGAGAATGAGCGTCTGAAGAAACCTTGCCAACCTCTTCGAAAGATTCAAACTATTCCAAACAATCAAACTCCTACACAACAATATCATCATGGGGTATCTGATATGAAGAATGAATAGGTATATGACATAATAAATCATGATCATCAGTTAATGATGGAGTATTAGGATCTCCATATAGCTTCAAAATCTTAGTCTAAAGAGTATAAGGACAATCACAATGATCAATAGTTTTTAAAACATCATCAACAACATGCATTATAGTAACCCCTAAAACATCATACCTTTGACAATTCCAAGCAAATTTTTGGATACAATTATTAGGAGGGGGAACCAAACCATACAAATGTGGAAACAATTGAAGTGATTGAAGATGATTTATGATGCAATATCTCCATTTTCTATAGTTTGCCTTTCCTAACATTATCAATGAAGGATGACTTGAAAACCCCATAACAAATTATGAAAAATCTCCAATATAACAATGATATTGACCTTCAATATCAAATAGAAACTTCCAAATAACGATATGGAACTAAAATGATGTCCCTCAATGCAAAAAACCCTTCTTCAAATTTCAGGATGTCCAAGTATTCGATAAAGTGCACCAAATAGCAAAAACCAATGTAAAACACCTTGAGCTGAAACTGAACAAAAATAAAGGACTGATAAAAAAACACTAAAATACCTTCCTGATGCCATTGGAATCACCAAATTTTGACAATTTGATAGGAAGATATGAGCTTTTGAGTCCAAATTAGGGTTTTGTATTCAGGTGACTATATATATTTTTGTAGCAATATAATTTTGGAAAATGGAGAGCACCACTACAAATTACACTGAAATACCTCTCCAATGATATCTTGTTTGTCAATTTTTGAGATCATGGTGAAAATATATTCCCCTCAAAAGATCACTACCTTATTAGGGCCTGGTAGGCTTATTAGGTACAAAAAATTAGCACCTAGGCAACAAAAAACCAACGCCCCTAGCCCTTGATATGACCACAGGCTAAAGTGAGGCAAAAAATGTTGCTAGAGGAAAAAACACTTGGTTGTGTTTGTGATCGCGGTTCATGTAGAGAGGGCTAGGATCGACAAGCTGGTGAAGGTGTTGTTGGTGGGAGTAGATCAGTCGACAATGGTTGGCATTGGGTGGAAGCACGGGCCAGTAAAGACACTGACAATGAATGGGCCAGCGGGAACACAAGATGCCAACAATATGAGCGACGACGACCGATGAAAGGACCCCCAAGTGCCTGACAATGGAGTACTCCCTGCAAAAAAATAATGCAACCGACAAAGCATATTGCTGCAAACTTTGTGATAGCCGACGGATATCAAATTTAATTTTTAATATTTTCAAAAGGTAATTAAAAATCAAAAAAATATTTTTGAATATACATTGACTATGCAAAAATTTATAAATCAAAATATATGCCAACTGTGAAATATTAATGCCGATGGAGGAAAAATATATGTCGCTGGTAAAAAAAAACCCTATAATGTCAACTGTGGAATATTATTGCAGTCGCTTCAAATATTTTTTTTTTCCAAAAAACTATAGAAGAAGCCCAAATTAATGAAACATAAGTCTGCTGATCTAAAAAATAATTTTCCACAAAGTACGATGTATAGGGAAATGATTTTTTTCTACAAACTGTACAATCCAAATGGTACGAATCTGCAAACCCTAAAAAATACCTCTAATGGCTTCTGAGTTGATATCTTTGATTTTGATGAATAGGTAGGCAATCCTAGGGTTTTGAGGCCTTCTGAGCGCAATGGTCAGGTCGAAGAGAGCCTAATCTGCACCAAAAATTAGTTTTTCCTTGGGTGGAGCCAACCAGCCTAGAATGAAAACCTTGAAACTTGCAATGAATCTCTCTAGCCCAACTTTATTGATCTTAAGATGAATATTTAATGGACAAGCTATGATACCATGTAGAAATTATGGATGCACAATCATCCTATGAAGTTGCAGCCTTCAAAGGATCTTTTCCGAGAAGAAAATCACCCACACAAAAGTATTGCAACCTAGGCATGCAAATTGATATAGAATGATTTACAAATATACAAATGCCTTGTATATATAGACAAGAGTGAAATGTAGTATGCATTATGATGCTAACATGTGTCTTGATCTAACAACATGCAAGCCCTAACTAACTACCTAGGGTGATGTGAAGATAGGATAAGACTTCTAGAAAAGACAACTCATCCTTCTAGAAGGAATATTTTATCCTCAATATATGTGAAGGGGGATGGCCCCATTATAACTAATTGCCTCGTAAATGCAACCTAGGAATTAATTAAATACTATACCTAAGTAAACTTATGCTAGTGTAATTTAAATAATTAATTACACCAACATTTATATTTGACAATCTCCTTTAAAATCTTAAATGTGTCCTAAAATAATAGCATTGATAAGAGGGTCCTCCCTCAAATAATTTATCACAACTTAATTCCTAGTACTTGATTTAAGATGCAGTTATTATCCTAACTTCGATCAGTTGATTTAAGTGTAGAATATTTGTCCCCAAATAATTTATTTAGAATTTATGTGTATAAAAAGTTAGAAACTCGATGATAATAACATTCATATATACCCATTTGGTTACACATAGAAATATATTGATAACATTACTATGTTTTATTTGCTTTCCTCAATGATAAGAGATTTTTCCTTTCCAATTTAATTAGATAAGATCTCTTAGATACATGCAATATTTTTATTTATAGTAGCCTTGCTAACACTAAATTAATTATCTTACTTAGGATTTGCATTGTGTACCACTTGGTTTTGATACTCCTGATAATATAAGATAAATGAGAGAGACTATTTTGGGTGAGTTAACAATAATAATACATGTGAATTTAATATTTATTAGTGAACACATTAATTTATGTAAGTTATAGGAATGTAGACTTCTCTAACACTACTGTTTAGTATTTATAGGATCCATACATTGTCAATTTCATTTTTAAAATAAAAATGAAGTTTCTTCATAAAAAAGACTTATTTAACAAACATATATGGATAAAATACATGTCAAGATCAAGATCATATATTCAACACTACACAATAATTTTTTTACCACAATTTAAAACCTAATTTTATCAACTATGATCACAAATGTGTCGTATAGAGTTCCTTATTGGAGCTCAAGCCTCCTCAAAATAATCTCCCCCAAGTTCTTTACACAATTCCCTTAGGTCTTAACCAATACTCATAGGTCTTAAAATCATTGTTACATCTAAGATGTATAGTGCTTTACAATTGAAAGAATAAATATAGAGGAAGAGAATACATAACGTATATAAATCCTTATGTATAATAAAAAAAATAGTAAATAGTTGACCACTATGAGGTGGCATTGGCATGCACACTCCCCCTTAATGGAAAATCCTTGAGGCCCTAGAATTGTTTAGAATGTAGAGAGTTTTACATTTCAGAAAGGTTTCATAAATGTGGTTGCTAAGATTCAAGCCTAAGTCTTCATGGCAATTAGTGGCTACTAGAGTTAAGCTTGGGTTTCCACAACCATAACATGGAATATAACTACCATTTGACCTTCAATATTGATATAGCTTGAGAGTAATTTAATCATTGAGAACTTTTTTTAAAAGTACATGTGGATTTTAACATGCATTGTTCTTTGATGCATAAATAGAGTCTTGGCAAGAGAAATTCAACTTTGGATATTGCAAAATAAAATAGTACTCTCAATTGTACTTATAGAACACAAAATCACATACACAACTTGAATAATTTCCTAGATCACAAACTTCATTCAATTTTATAATATGTATCCAAACATTTCATGAATTTGATTAATTTGGAATGACATTAGCATAGATGAACACTAAATTAATTCTAATTCTTCCTAAATAATATAAATCCAATTTCATTCATATTCCAATCACAACAAATCTAGAAGACAAAAAAATTTACTGACTACATCGTATGCAAACCCCAAGCCTCTATATTTCACATTTTCCTCCTCTTTGAGCTAGCATCACCCACTTTACTTTAACTGCAATTTATTTGTGACTTTCAGTTGTATTTTCTCCTTTAATCTACAAGCTCAACCCCTCCCCTTATCTTCTTCCTATCAAGGCATGGCTGGGTGTTTGCTTCTTCTTTATTTCTCCTACACTTGTGATGCAATTCAAACTCTTTACCCACTTTATCTGCATTTTATCTGAAACTCAACTTTCATCTTCTCGGCCTAGCACCATGTCTCAACTATTTCTTTATTTCCTATGCTAAACTATTTTCCCTTCACGTTGGAGTATCCTCCCCTTTCATGCCCAAAAACCACCTCCTAAATGCTACCTCAGAATCATCCTTTCCTATCTTCAGCATTCAGTTCTCCTTTGTTCACTAACGCCAACACCTTCCTCTACTTTTTCATTGACCCTTCACTGATTCACTGCTTTCTTCTTTTCTCTAGAACTGCTTCTTTTTCAAAACAAAAAAAACCGTTTTCCTCCTTATTCACCACAAAACTCATTTCTTTTTTCCACAGACCAATTACCTTTTTTTTCCACCATTATAACTGTCTTCCAATCAACAAGATCAATAAGAATGAACCAATCAACATCATGTTACCTCACGAAATAGCCACCTATCACGAGTTACTAGGAAAAAGAGAAAACTGGAAAAGCAATAAAACAAGTTACCAAAAATTTCAAGCCAAAACTGATGATATTCAATACCCCCGCATCAAGCTCCCCAAGGGACAAAACATGTGCTCCCACACATGAGGGAATCAACTAGAAAGTATTTGTCTATTCTTTTCTTCTGTGTCTTCCAACATTGCTCTAGAACAACAACTATGTTTTCAAGTTGTTTTCATTTGTTTGTCGTTTTCTTTTTGTATCTTCTCCTTCATATGCCTTTTTCATCCATAAGACTCTAAACCTCCAGCTCACGTTCATATGTATCCTTTTTATCTTCTTTCTTTAAACTCTTCCAATCAATAATTTCATGCAAAGATTCAAAAGCATCATTCCTAAAATCATCAAAAACAACTTGCTTACTATTTACCTTGCATGTGCGCTCCTCAAGCTTCTTCCAAGTTGTTCCTGAAGGTAGGTTAATCTTCTTTTCCTTTTCCATAGCAATAAATTCTTTATCATCAACTGCCAACTTTATCTTTGTATCTTTCATTGTCCCATTTGTCTTCATACCTTCATTAGTGAGCTTCTCCATCCACTCTTGTCCTATTGTTGAAAATTGTGCCCACAAATCTTTTGTACTTATTGTGCACCTTCTTTAAATTCCTTTTTTGTAATTTCTTCACCATTCATTTATTTTCCTTCCATATCTACTTCTTCGTTTTGCTCTTCATTCTTCAATCTTTCATCATACCTTGCTTTCCACTCTCACTTTTTATTGCTTTTCCTTATGTTCTCCTCAGTGAGAAATTTGTTCACCTCTTCCGGTGCACATTGCTCACTTGGAAACGCTCTACTATCTAAACCTCTTTCATCTACTCTTTTCAAGGCATCCATATTCTGCCCTCTTCTTTTCTGAAAAATCATCTGCCTAGACCACTTCAGTTTGTTTTTCAATAACCAACACCAACCATATTCTTGGCTTCTTTCCTCAAGCTACTGCTTTACTGTGAGCTTACACTTCTCTAACTCTCTTCTCAACTCTCCCATATCTCCATCCCACTCTAAATTTTGCATCTTTTTAGCTATCTTCTTGGCTTCTCGATACCTCACCTAGGGATTCTCTCCTTTTTCTCTACCCAGTCTTTTGGTACCTAGGTTCTTGTTAACCTATCAAACTCTAACGCATGTGCTTAACCTATCAAACTCTAACACACATACTTCCACTATCCAAAACTTTCGACTCTTCTAGATCTTTTAAGCTCTGATACCAAAATGATAGAACACAAAATCACACACACAGCTTGAACAATTTCCTAGATCACAAACTTCATTCTATTTTATAATATGCATTCAAACATTTCATGAATCTA
Organism: Sequoia sempervirens; assembly: GCA_007258455.2. NCBI lineage: Eukaryota > Viridiplantae > Streptophyta > Pinopsida > Cupressales > Cupressaceae > Sequoia > Sequoia sempervirens. Next base: position 34,373 of record VDFB02356540.1, on the reverse strand, counting down.
ATTAATTTGAAATGACATTAGCACAGATGAACACTGAATTAATTCTAACTCTGCCTAAACAATGTAAATCTAGTTTTATTCATATTCCAATCACAAAAAATCTAGAAGACAAACAAATTTACTAATTACACCATATCCAAACCCCAAGCCTCTACATTTCACATTTTCCTCCTCTTCGAGCTAGCATCACCTACTTTACTTTAATTGCAATTTCTTTATGACTTTTAACTTTCTTTTCTTCTTTAACCTACAATCTCGACCCCTCCCCTCATCTTCTTCCTTTCAAGGCATGGTTGGGTGTTTGCTTCTCCTTTATTTCTCTTGCACTTGTGATGCAATTCAATCTCTTTACCCACTTTATCTGTATTTTATTTGAAACTCAACTTTCATCTTCTCTGCCTAGTGCCATGTCTTAGTTCTATTTTTTTATTTCCTACGCTAAACTCTTTTCACTTCACATTGGAGTATCCTCCCCTTTCATGCCCAAAAGCCACCTCCTAAATGTTGCCTCAGAATCGACCTTTCCTATCTTCAATAGTTGCTTCTCCTTTCTTCACTAATACCAATGCCTTCCTCTAATTTTTGGTCAACCCTTCTGCACTAATTCATTTCTTTCTTCTTTTCTCTAGAATCGCTTCTTTTTCAAAACAAAAACATGTTTTCCTCATTCACCACAAAAATCATTTATTTTTTCCACCCTTTTAATTATCTTCCAATCGACAAGATCAATAAGAATGAACCAATCAGCATCATGTTGCCTCATGAAATGGCCACCTATCATGGGTTACTAAGAAAAAGAGAAAACTAGGAAAATGATAAAACAAACCAAAAATTTCAAGTCAAAACTGATGAGGTTCAATGTCCTTGCATCAAGTACCCAAATGAAGCTCTTCCAATTATTTTTAGCCGCATTTATTTACATTATATTTCTACTACACTTATATACTCATCCTTTATGGATGAAAGAGCCAGGAGTGATTTTTTTATTTCCTCCTGTGAGAGAACTTATGCTATATTTTCAAGACATAGCTTGAGGTATATTTCCTATCAATAAGATCATCAACATAGTCAGTATCACAATAACCAAATATTTTTTTATTCTTTGTGCACAGATCATAAAAACTATAATTAATTGTACATTTGATATACATCTTTTTTTTCCAATGAGCCATATAAGGATCCTACATAAATTTAGATGAAAAACATAATGTATAAGCAATATTTGGTCTAGATATGGGTCTATGCATGGAAATGGGGTATCAAAAGAGGGTCTTAAGTGGTATTTTTTTTAATTAGAAAAAAATGATCTTTGGTGAGAAATTGAAGATAATTATGCTCAAAATTTGAATATGTAACTTGTATTAAAAATAGTGGAGATTGAGGGGTTCAAATAGGGGGATCCCACAAATTTCTCTTGTTTTGTCAAAAAAAAGTGTCTAGTGTGCCCCCCTAAAATTTCAACTTTTTTAACATTTAAAAAAAGCTTCGATGAAAAATTAGCTAACATTATGTAATTCATGTCTAATTTTTCTAGTACTTTTTTAATGAATATATGGTTTTTTACTAATTTTCAAAGTGGAAACATCATAAAAATAAAAAAAATGAGCATGCTCCCCCCTAATTTTTTGAAAACTAATAAAAAATTCATTGTTTTTAATGTGTATAGAATATAGTCTAGTTTGTGGGTCGGGCGGCTAGCTCGATTGACTAAAGCATCCTATTGTAGGCAAGAGGTCACGAGGCCTAGTCTCCCCCCCATCCTCGTGGTACCGAAGGGCATGTCGTACCAGCATCACCGGTCACATGAACAAAATTTACCAGGCACACTATAGTTTATAGGGGGGCTACCCGATTCCTGCAGTTTAAAAAAAAAGAATATAGTCTACTTTGTAAAAATATAATTTTTTTCAAATTTTGAAGAATGGGTAAAAACTAAAACAAAAAATACCATACATAAGTTTTTGAAAAAATGGAGACACTAGAAAAGTAAATTAAAGATCAAAACCTTAACATATTTGAAATGTAGAGAAACTTACATGATTAAAAATATAACAGACGACTCAATGTATTGTGGTATTTTTTAATCCAACACTGAAAGACATGCAAACTTGATGGAGAGTAAGCTCTAGATTGTGTCATTTTTTAGAATATGCAAAACACATGTCTTTGGGAATTTCCATGTAAGTCCAACCCTTTGGTTTGGATTCCCAAAGAAAATCCAACCCTAAAGGTTGACGTTATCCAAAAAAGATAAAAATGTGAATGTGTTATAACATGCTCATATTTGTGTGAAAAAAATGAAACCTACCCTTCATCTATACCTCCAAGTATCTCTCTATCCATATCTTTCACTACCTCTATCTCCCTATTAGGGAAATTTTGAGTGGTTAATATTCGCCAATTGGCTAATAGTGAAAATTTGGGAATCCAAAATTGGCTAATAGTTTGAGCTATAACATGACTTGAATCACCACATTTTTACAAAATTTTACTATAGTCTTATTTAAATCACCAAAGAATTTCTTTTATTAAAAGTTTTAACTAAAAAATTTGCCACAATATTCGATACATGATGAGAGAGAGAGAGAGAGAGAGAGAGAGAGATAGAGAGAGAGAGAGAGAGAGAGAGAGAGAGAGAGAGAGAGAGAGAGAGAGATTTAAGTAAATGATAAAATTCAAATGCACTTTATAGAAAGTACACACACAACAAAATTTAAAAGCACAATTTATACAAAATTTGTGAATACCAAAGTTCACACACACTTAACATAAATAATAACTAGACAAAAAGTTATATGGATGTACCATTGAAGATTTAAAAAAAAATCACACAATAATTCACAAATGCCTAGTTCATAAAAAAACATACCTAACAAAATTCAGAACTCCGTTCATGCAAAGTTTGTGAATATCAATTGAAACAATTAAGTGAATTGAATTAAAGATAAAAAAAATAAAAATTAAAACTCTCTTCACACTAAGTTTGTGAATGCCAAAATACAAAGTTCAAACATTAAGCGCATTGAATAGAAATTTAAAATTCACTTCATAGAAGTTAGTGAAGTAAAAATTTAAAACTCCCTTCATTAAAACTTCGTGAATATCAAACTGAAAACATACTTCAGAAAAACAATCAGAACACACAAATTAACACAAATTCACAATTCTTACAAGAGATAGCTACCAAATACAAAAGACCAAAACACACTTCACACAAACAATATATATTGACTTTCAAAGATGAAAGAAAAACACTTCACACAAACAATAAATAGATTAAAAATTCCAAACTTCAATTCATAATTGAATCAAAATTAAAAGGTCACAATAATATTAAAATATTATATTAAGTGGATCAAAAGATCAAAAATCACTAAATATATAGTGAGACGCACTTTTGTGAAACAATAAGTGGATTAAAAGTGTCAAATTTCACTTCACAAAAATAGTAAGTGGAAAACATAGTTTATCTTATCTAAAATAAGAATTAGAGGTATAGTTCAATGTAGCTATGAATCAAATTATTGTAATGAAAATAATTTTTGTCGTAGTTTATTAGCTTGATATTTTTTAATATTAAAAGTATTATTTGATCGTCTTGTCACATTTTAATTATAGATTATTGTGCATACTGGAGTGCTAATTATATGTTGTGAATATTGTTATTCTAATAAGACATTAAATTTTAAGCAATATAAAATAAATCCACCAAATCTATCCTTGAAAGGAATGACCATGGCCAATGGCCATTCCCTCAAGCCTTTGGAAGGGGCAGTTTGATCCCTTCCCAAAAAAATATTTTTTATTAAAACTAAAAATATCCTTTACACATTACATCTCTAAAAATCAACATGAATTCAAAAATTTATTCAAATTTTCAGAAAAAGCTTCAAGTGACTTCACCACTATCAATATCTTCGTATATTTTTCTTATTTGAATGGCTGCTCACATATTCCCTCTACATTTATTTTCCTACAAATATAAAATACAACTAGTGAGCAGTATGTTAATCAGAATTTGGCTAATAATATAGAAAATGAATTACTATAACAAATACTCTGCAAATAATTTTAGATCATAAAAAATTAATCATCTATTAAAGAAAATAAAGACAATGACAACCAAACAAATGACATCTACTACATTAACAGAATGATTTCATATTTAAATAAAGTCCAACTATATCAAATATTTAAATGAGGAGACCAACCTTAATTAAGTTGTGATTGAAAAAGAAACATTAATTCCTGCACACAAAATCTCAATCCAAGAGCAATGAGGATGCTTTGATTCCTGCACACAAAATAAGTCTCTGTTAACCAACAGTAATATTTTATAAGAAAATAAAGCCATATCTCCATACTAACAAACCTGAAAATACAAAATAGTATTAAATATGAAAATTAGATTTAAATCAAATAATTATCCTCATTAAAAATTGATTAACAGACAAGAAAATCAGTTACCCAGCAAATAAACTATCAAATTATTGTACAGGAGAGTGAAAATTAACTATATCTAGAGGTATTAGAGCACTAAATATAACATTATATTAAATACTCTCCTGCATTGAGAGAATGATTGGAGCAGTGAAATGTTTGAAACCACAAAACAAACAGATAAGATTGAAGTGAACACATATGAAGGCTTTGAATGTTGTAAGAGGACATAAATTTCTGATAGAGGCAACGAATGGGTGCCAAATACTCTGTTTCTTTACACCAATGACAAACTCTTCTTGCTGAGGCACTAATGGAGTATATACAGCCTTAAAATACAGAGTCAAACAGACTGAAGCACAAGTAAGTTAACCATATTGGCAAATTTTGAATGCCAAATAGCCTGTTCCTTTACACCAATGACAACTCTTCTTGCTGGAGAATTAATAGAGTAAATACAGCCATACAGATACAATTATCCTTAAAATACAGAGTCAAATAGATTGTGAAGCGTGAGCAAGTTAACCATATTGACAGATTTTCAACATCATAGCTATATTGGCATCCAAATAGTTTACTTGGTACAACAGTGCAACAATAAATTTTGAAGTAAACAAGACATGGAAACACTTAATCACTTTAAAGTTTATAATGAAAAACCTTTTAAACAAAAGAAATGTAATGAACAAGCCATTTAGGCTTTCTGGAACGCCCATTAAGACGAACGGACAAAAGAGACACAAGATTTAAGACAGTAAATTACAAGCTGAAACTGCTTTCAAAGGGAGTCAGAGCTCTGATCTACAAAACCCTCTGCTTTCAAGATTTGAAGCAAGAACTTGGAATTGCCTCTAATCTACCAAATATTTTTAAACCCTTGTCTATGAAAGAAAGAATTTGATTAAATAATGATATAAAAATAATTTGACTAAGTTGAACTTTGGAAGTAATTTATTTGAATTCCAAAGAAAGGAAAGGGAATAGTGAAAGCCTCAAAACACTGAAAAAGTTCCATAAGCCTCGATGAATGACAGAATACAAATAAATTTCAAATAAACAAACAAAAGACAATTCAAGTAAATAACAGACCAGAATAGATAATTCTCTTGGCAAATATTGATTTGTAGTTTGTAGAAGGAAATTCAAGTAGCATGATTTGTTAAAAAATGTATTGAATATATCTGACCTGGAGACAATATTCTTTATTAACACCTTCTAAGTACATTACCTAGCTGAATAGTGTATCCAATCTTAGAAAAGAGCTTGCCAGCTTTTGTATTCTCAAACAATAAAAAATTGCCAAATATAAATCGATAATCTAAAAAGAGGATTGAATTCATACCAAACCTGTGTGAGCTCAATCATCCTCATAGTGTCTCCACTGACATCCTGTAGGCTTTGGTATTATTCAATTGCAGTATCCTCTCGATCACCAGATGCATCTTGTCCCTTGTAGAACAATACAGAGCAATCTAGGAAAGGACAATAAAATACAGAGTCAAACAGACTGAAGCACAAGCAAGTTAACCATATTGACAAATTTTAAATGCCAAATAGCCTGTTCCTTTACACCTATGACAACTCTTCTTGCTGGAGCATTAATAGAATAAATACAGCCATTCAGATACAATTATCCTTAAAAAGTCAAATACAGATTTTCAACATCATAGGTATATTGACATCCAAATAGTTTACTTGGTACAGCAGTGCAACAACAAATTTTGAAGTAAACAAGACCTGGAAACACTTAATCACTTTAAAGTTTATAATGGAAAACCTTTCAGAAACAAAAGAAATGTAATGGACAAGCCATTTAGGCTTCCTAGAATGCCCATTAAGACGGACTGACAAAAGAGACCCAAGATTTAAGACAGTAAATTACAAGATGAAACTGCTTTCAAAGGGGGGCAGAGCTCTGATTTGAAACAAGAACTTGGAAATGCCTCTAATCTACCAAATATTTTTAAACCCTTGTCTATGAAAGGAAGAATTTGATAAAATAATGATATAAAAATAATTTGTTTAAGTTGAATTTTGGAAGTAATTTATTTGAATTCGAAGGAAAAGGAATGGTTAGTTAAAGCCTCAGAAACACTGAAAATGTTCCATGAGCTTCGATGAAATACAGAATACAAATAAATTTCAAATAAACAAACAAAAGACAATTCAAGTAAATAACAGACCAGAATAGATAATTCTCTTGGCAAATATTGATTTGTAGTTTGTAGAAGGAAATTCAAGTAGCATGATTTGTTAAAAAATGTATTGAATATATCTGACCTGGAGACAATATTCTTTATTAACACCTTCTAAGTACATTACCTAGCTGAATAGTGTATCCAATCTTAGAAAAGAGCTTGCCAGCTTTTGTATTCTCAAACAATAAAAAATTGCCAAATATAAATCGATGATCTAAAAAGAGGATTGAATTCATACCAACCCTGTGTGAGCTCAATCATCCCGAGCAAGCCGATGCAATGCTATGTCTTCGGAGTTTTTCCCATTAGCTCGTAGGCCTTGCTATTATTCAACACATTCAATTGCAATATCCCTTGTAAAACAAAGCAGAGCAATATGGGAAAGGACAATAAATTCTTTTTTAATCAGGAATATTGTCCTCTGGAAGAACTTTTAACAAATTTTCATAGCAAGCAGTTGGAAGAAAAAGAACAGAACAAACCTAAACACAAAAGAAAAAGAACAACAAATATAAACAAACAAAAACTCGGAGGAAAAAGAACAGAACAAACATAAACACAGGAGGCATGGCCATGCCCAAAATAAACAGAAATAGAAAAGTGAGAATATGAGGAGGAGAAATCATATTTAATAACCATAACCTAGAGAAAATATCTGAACTCCAGAGAATTGAATAAAGTTAGCAGCAGGCTAATTCTTCTGTAATACAATTGATTTCAACATCGAGAATTATTAAATGCCTCTTTTAACCTTCCACCTGATCTTCTCACAAGCTCCATATGCTGTTCAAACCAATCATCTCTTTCAGCTTAAATGGCATAAAATCAGCAAACAATTAGCGTACAAACACCTGCTTATTGAAATAGTAAATGACATAAAACTCACCTTCCTCTGTTTCTCAATGTGGCTGCAGTGATCAAAAGCACTTTTCCTAATCTCTCAGAGATCATGATGGCCGAATATTTTTCTTTTCCTATAACTGTATGGTCCCTGGGGGCTTTTCTATTTTCATGGATCAAACGGTCCCATGGAGCAAACAAAATTATGCTACAGGATTAATTGGAATCTCCTCCTGAAAAATAGCAGCCCCTACCTTTTAGGACTGCAAATTTCAGCAGGTGAAATTGAGGTGGGGCTAGAAATTGCCCCTACAGCTTAGGAATTTTTTAGGAATTTTTTCTGCCACTTGTCTATCACTTTGAATTTTAAATTCCTAAAAAAAACTAAAAAATGAGAAATTTTTTATTTGTTTATTAATTTTTATCAAATTACTCCACTTCGTCCCTTGATTTGTGGAGCTCAAACTTTTAAGCTGAATTGCAAAATTGAATTCATGGGACCACCATCTTTAAAATGTTTCTAAAAAATCTTAGCAGCACTGCTGAAATTTTTTAGGAAGCCCCCCTCCATAGGACCATACCCTAAGAAAAAGTATGTACTTCTCTTCCTCATCTGCTGCATCAAAGCTCACTATAAGAATGTATTTGTGCAAATGTGTATATATAGGGAAAGACAGAGGAGGAAATTCTTTGAAACGCATTATCTGGAGAAAAAAGCAAACGGCTAGCATGAGAATAAAGCAAACGGCTAGCAGCAGATAAAAGCAAACGGCTTGCAAGAAAAAAGCAAATGACTGCCATTTGAAGAAGCAAACGGCTGGCAAGAAAAAAGAAAACGGTTGCACCTGATATTCTCTTCTTGCAGCTTTTTATGTTTGTAACCCTATTCATGTGTCGAAATAAAACTCCAGCTGTTTTCTCTTCTTCGTTAAAATGCCAGGCTGCTTTGCTTTTTAATTTTTCTTTTTGAATTTATCTTAGTTGTTACTTGTTGGCGTTCATAAAATTTTACCTCTAAAAATAAATCTTTATTTTAAAAATTTGTCCTATTTAAAGATCATAGTTTAAATATAACATTAAGATCGTAGTTACTAAATATAACAATTTTTTGTTTTTTAAATTCCAATCCACCAGATTAAATAGAAATAAAAAAAATAGATTCTAATTTTAGAATTCTAAAAATATAAACGACCTATTTTTATATAGGTTGCTATGCTTTTTGGCTGATTAGCTTTTCTTGTATGAATCAACAGTTGTAAATTCAAACTTGTTTATGGCTGCATTCAGTTTCAGAATTAAATGGAAGACTACTTAAAACGAGCGAGAGAGATATTCAAGGACAATAAATCCAAATACGAGGACTTGTCTGAACTTCTCTCGCATTTCATACATGACAGGTTAGTGTTTTCTGTGCAAAGATGAGAATATTTCTAGCTGTTTCTCTTCTTATGTTCAAATCTAAAAAGTTTCTGGATTTCACAATTGTTTGTTTTGGTGATTGTGTAGAATTGATAAAAAATGATGATCAATATCATTTCAATACTCTTTTACATGTTCGGAGACGATTTCATAATGATGAACAAACACAAATAGATTTCTTTCAGACTGTTATCATGTACAGGGATGGGAAAAATCCAGTCCATGAAGTTTACCTAATGGTATTTATATAATTTTCTATTTATGGAGCAGCTTTTGATTGCACTGAGGGTTATTTTAACATTGAATATACTTGAACTGTAAAATGATCTGTATTCTTAACATTTTGTCTCTTGACTTGCAGATCGCTAAGCTGTTTAAAGACCACTTTGACCTGCCAATGGAATTTGATAGCAAAATTCGAGAAACTCTTTTCACTTCTCAAGAAAGAAGAAAATCTATTGATGCAAAGGATGATCTGGATGGAAGAACTGCAAAAAATCATGTAAAGACATTTAATCTACAGATTGACCAAAGAGAAATGGCTCTGAGAGACAGCAGAGGAAGAAAATCGAGATCTTGATGGGAGACAGAGGGAAGAATGCATTAAGGTAAGTACCAGCAAAAAATCTAAGATTTTAGTTTCTGTGGTTAAAAATTTATATTTTAAGATTTTTTAGGGACCTTCAGCACCCAACCCTTGCCCTTCTCATTAACAATGAAGGAGGCCTCCTATTAACTAGCAATGGGTACGCCGAAGAAGTGTGGAAAGGCAATTAAAATAAATTTTGATTTATTTTTGCACTATATAAAATTATAATAATTATTAATTATAAAATTTAATATTTTTATGTAAGTAATAGTTTTATTTAAAAATATAATATATAATATTAAGTATAAATAAATTATTTTGAATTTATTTTGAATTATTAAAATATAATCCGGATTTTATATAATAAATTTATAAATCAAAATTTATATTAAAAATATATATATAAAAATCAAATTTTACCTTAAATAAATTATAAATCAAATATTATATTAACTAAACTATAAATTAAATATTAAATCAAAATATAATCAAATCTTATAAATTATTTTATTAAAAAATAAAATAAGTCTTTAAAACAATGAAAAAAATTATGTAAAAATAAAAAAATAAAACAAGATGTTGTAATGTTAAAACCTAAATGCATTCATTATTAGAATCTTGGCAGTAATTTTCATTTTTTAAAAGCATCTAATACCTTGTACTTTATTATTCATATTCAATTATAATGTAACTATATTAAATAACTAAATCTTGAAGAAAAATTAATTTTATTTTTCCTTAAAATTGTTGAATATTAAAATACATTTAAAAATAATACTTATCTCTCTCTATTTTCAAAATCTATGAAATTTAAAAACGATTTAAATAAAAAATAATAAAAATTTCTCAAAAATTTCCGAGCATTTGTCGCTCTTACTCCAAAACCCTAAGAGTTTGGAGGAGCGGCGGGAAAGCAGAGAGAAAACACAGAAAACAGTCGAAAAGATGCCGGAAAATGATAAACGACTGAGATTTGATTAATGGTCGGCAGACTTAAAATCCATCATTGATCAGCAATTTTTGATCAGCAATTTGATACTGGGTACATCAGGTAATAAGGTTTGCTCCAAGAAAATATATCAAAACAAAAATGAAAAAGTTCTTTTTGATTGTGAAGAAAATAGGTATAAACTCTCCATTATTTTCTTGTTGAGTTGCTATTATAATTTAAACTATGTAATATTATGATCTTCTTCTCTTATGAATTAAATTTAGCTTTTAGCTTTTGACAGACAAGACATATTAAGATTCAAGAAACAAAAGTATGTTGGAGAAAAATATGTCTAAGATTGTAAAGTTCATTAAAAACCTATTCAATCTTTTATAGGCATCTTTCTTTTAGAAAATGATTTATTTGAAATATCATGAAATTGTTGAAAAAAAATAGATTATATAAGAGAGATATATAAATATAATTGTTTATATTATATATTTAATTGACAAAGAATTATACAATATAATAGTTTTTTAGAAGAAGAACACGATCTTATAAATTTGGCTTTAATCAGGTCATATAATAATTAAATCAAAATTAACAATCATCTATCTAATGTTGAGATTAACACTCAATTATTTAATATTATTTTAGATTCTTACAATCAACTCTCTCACAAATGCACTTATTCATTTATTCCAACACTTCCTCTTAATGAAGCAATAATTTTTTTAGGATATTAAATAAATTTAAATGAATAGCAACAAAAAAATATAAATTGAAATCTTCATTTTTATTAGTTTTTCTTCCATTCACCATTGGGAAATCTTGTAGGCACCAAACTCCACCAAGTTCTGTTGTACCCTTTGTAAATGTATAATTTACGCGTTCATCGTATGGTGAATTCCCAAATCCTCAAATCTTATATTTCAAAACTCTCAAATTTTGAATTTTTCAAACTATTTGACAACAATCCATATTGAACCATACCTTCACATATTTACTCTCTCATCTCAAAAATCTTTTTTCATCAAAATCAACTCTCTATCCTTCTCTACAACAAACTCTATCTATTCTAATCTACTATTATCCTACAAAGATCTCTATTATTCTACCTTTATCTTCAAGTGTATATCTCGCTACATATTTTTCCCTTTCTCATTCTTTTTTTTTTTTTTGTGTTTCTCTCTCTCTCATTATCTCTCTCATTCTTTTATTATTTCTTTATTTCTATTATTTGGTGCTCTTTCCTTTTGCTTCAATCTCTCTTTATTTCTTGGAACCTTTTTTTCTTCCAATCTTATATTTTTTCCCTCTTGACCTTTCTTTTTATCTTTGTCTCTCTTTATAATTGCCTTTTTGTTTATCTCTTCTTTCTTACTATTTATTTCTATCCCTATTATACCTTTCTTATATTCCCTCTATTTTTCATTGTATTTCTTTGCCTATCCTATTCTCTCTTTATCTCATAGTTTAGACCTCTTTAGATATATTTCCTTTTATCATTTTTTCCCTTGTTGACGTTTCTCTATCCCTCTCTTTCTTTTTTGTTATTTTTTCATTTCTATCATTTGATTATCTCTATATGTTCTTCTATCTCTCTTTATTTCTATTTTTCTTCCAACCTATATTTTTCCCTCTTAACCTTTCTTTTTGTCTTTATCTCTCTCTCTCTTTATAATTGTCTTTTATTTATCCCTTCTTTCTTTCGTTATATTTATCTTTCTATCTCTCCTTTGTTGGTGTTTCTATTTCTTTTATTCTTTTTGTCTTTTTATATTTGTTTATTTCTTTGTTTTTCTATTTTTTTGTCACTTTCCTTCTCTCTTTTTTCTTCTTCCTTTCTTTGCTTTTCTTTTTTTCTCTCCTTCCTTTTCCTTACTTCTTTTCTCATTATTTTTATTTTTCCCAAATTTTACTTTCCTTTTATATTGGTCATCCCTCTTTTTGTTCTTTTATTATTTCTATCTTTCTCACTTTGTTTCTTTCTTTCTTTTTTTTTGACTTTTTGTCACTTCCATTCACTCTTTTCTCTTCTTCCTTTCTTTTCTTTATCATTTTTTAATATTTTTTCTCCTTTTTTTTTTCTTCTTTTTTGTGTATCTTCTTTGTCTCTCACCCTAGCATGACACCCATTCCTGACCCCAACTTGGAAAAATGTAAGACCAAGGCAAGGTGGGTTAGGCATTGGGTTGGGTTGTAGCCATACCCTTGAAACAACAAAAAAAAAAAAGAGAAGTCCATACATTTTTATTGTCTTTGAAATGGGTTTGTGTGTCTCTCACCCCAGCATGACACCCATTCCCGACCCCAACTCGGCAAAATGTAAGACCAAGGTAAGGCAGGTTAGGCATTAGACTGGGTTGCAGGGATATCACTGAGACAATAGAAAAAGAAGAAAGAAAAGTCCATACCTTTTTATCATCTTTGAAAGGGGTTTGTGAGTCTCTTATTTTGTGTGTTTCTCACCCCAGCATGAGACCCATTCTCAACCCCAACTTGGAAAAATGTAAGACCAAGGTAAGGCGAGTGAGGAGTTGGGTTGGGTCACAAGGATACCCTTGATTCAACAAAAAAAAAAGAAAGAGAATTTCATACCATTTTATCGTATTTGAAAAGGGTTTGTGTGTCTTTTCTTTTACGTTTCTCTCACCCTAGTGTGACACCCATTCTCGACCCCAATTTGGAAAAATGTAAGACCAAGGTAAGGTGGGTTAGGCGTTGGGTTGGGTTGTAGAGATACCCTTGAGTCAACAAAAAAGAAGAAAGAGAAGTCCATACCTTTTTATTTCCTTTGAAAGGGATTTGTGTGTTTCTTCTTTTGTGTGTCTCTCACCCTAATGTGACACCCATTCTCAACCCAAAATTGGAAAAATGTAAGACCAAGGTAAGATGAGTTAGGCATTAGGTTGGGTCGCAAGGATATCACTGAGTTAACAAAAAAAAAAGAAGAAAAATAATTTCATACCATTTTATCGTCTTTGAAAGGGGTTTGTGTGTCTCTTCTTTTATGTGTCTCTCATCCTAGTGTGACACCCATTCTCAACCCCAACTTGGAAAAATGTAAGACCAAGGTAAGGCGGGTTAGGCGTTGGGATAGGTCGTAGGGACACCCCTGAGCCAACAAAAAAGAAAAAAGAGAAGTCCATACCTTTTCATTTCTTTTGAAAGGGGTTTGTGTGTCTCTCAGCTTAGCATGACACCCATTCTCGACCCCAACTTGGAAAAATGTAAGACCAAGGTAAGGCGGGTTAGGCATTGGGCTCGATCGCAAGGATACTCCTAAGCCAACAAAAAAAGAAGAAATAGAAGTCCATAAATTTTTATCATCTTTGAAAGGGGTTTGTGTGTCTATTATTTTGTGATGCCTCTCACCCCATCGTGACACCCATTCCCGACCCCAACTTGGAAAAATGTAAGACCAAGGTAAGGCGAGTTAGGTGTTGGGTTGGGTCGCAGGGACACCCCTAAGTCAACAAAAAAGAAAGAAAGAGAATTATATACCTTTTATTGTCTTTAAAAGGGGTTTAAATTGGAATATTTTGATTAATTGGAGACCAATTTACAAAAAAAATCACAATGTGATTTTAGTGTACCTGTTGATTAATAGACAAACAATCCATTCATATTAAGTAACATAGCATCCTTCTCCTCTACCTTTTGGATCAAAGGTACCTTAGAATAACTTATATCACTGTGACCCAACTCACCCCTTCCCAACCCCAACTTGGTAGAATGTGAGACCAAGGTAAGGTGGGTTGGACATTGGGTTGGGTCGCGGGGATACTCTGAGTCCACAAAAAAAGAGAGAGAAGTCCATACCTTTTTATTGTCTTTGAAAGGGGTTTGGATTGAAATATTTTGATTAATTGGAGGCCAATTTATAAAAATATCACAATGTGATTTTAGTGTACCTATTGATTGATACACCAACAATCTATTTGTATTAAGTAGCATAGCATCCTTCTTCTATGCCCTTTGGATCAAAGGTGCCTTAGAAGAATTTATATCCTCCTTCATGGCATTTGCATAACACTATTGCAAAGGGGAAGATAGGTGTATTATGGAATCAACCAACCCAAAAATAAAGAGGGATGGAAAATAATGAACCGAAATAGGTAAAACCAAGGAATTCTTTGTCATAGGATTGAAATATAGAAACCATGGCTTCACCAATCAAAATCATTTCTTTATTTTTTCTCCCCATATGTCTTTCTATATTTTATTTGTTATCTATTTTTCTCATCCTCTCAATTATCTCTCTTTATTTATCTATCTTCATTTCCCATTTCTATATTTTCACATTTTTATATATTTTTTCTCAGTTTCTTTCTTGTTATTCCCTCTCTCACTTGCTCACTAACTCACTCTCTATTTTTTAATTCTCTCCATCTATCTTTTACCTTTCTCTTTTCTATTTCTTTGTCATGTTTTTTCCTTTTTATCTTTGTATGCATATTTTCCATTCTGTCCCTCCCTCTATTTATTGTACTTTTTCTCTTTTTGTTAGTCTCTTTTTTCTATAACCTTTTCTTGTTGGCTAAGGTTGATTGAGCATCTCTTATAAGTTACATAGTTTTAATTTACTTGTTCACATGGGGTGCAAGTAGAGAGATTGATGTTTTAGACATATTCATGGATACTATTTATTTGTAGTGTAATCTTCATCCATGAGATAATACATTGTGTGGATAGTTTTGGAGGCTTGGTTTTTCTCTCATGCAAATTTTTCTACAATATATCTTGTACCATCTTATTCGTATGTTTTTTTTATTATTTTTCATATTTTTCACTCATGAAGTTTTATGGAAATAGTTTTATACTGATGAAAAGTTTTCTTTGGTATCAAAGGCTAGTTGTTAGGTTGTGGGTGGAGATAACCTTAATATTGTTAACGCTCAGAAGGAGTAGGTTTTTGTGCACAATTAATTCCATGGATTTGTAAGAAAATAATAAAGACATTTCAAAATAGTTCTATATGGAATTTTAATTTTTTTTTTGTAAGGTTGAAATTTTTTAAGTATAAGATTATATTTGGTGATAAAAAAATTTCAACTATACCTTTCCTAGATGAAGGCTTTTGGGGACCAGGCCTTGGACCAATGACCAACTGAACGGGCGGTCACAACCAACATGTGGAGACTAATGCATTGTTCATTAAGGCGGGTGAATGAAAACTATTCATAAGGCCACCAGACTATTGAGGGCCAATGAGAAAAAAACACATGGTTTATCAGGATTTTCTTAGTAGGAAACATGAAAAATAAAAAATTCTATTGAGGCTTCCCTTGCGGGCTTGAATAAGTAAAATTATACATACATAAATCCAAATAAATCTAGAGGGAAGCACACAATGCACAATCTAGGGAGTTCATAGGCACCATGGCTTATTAACACATAGGGCAGAAAAGGGATAGATTTGCATAGGATAAAATGATCAAAATGAGCTCAAAAAAATGGAGGTCAAGCTGATTTTTAAGGGAAATTAATGACATGTTGCATAAAATTCTTTATACCTTAAATACTAGAAATTGGACATTGTGCCCATGACATCTAACTATTTAGATGTTGAAACCTTCACAAATAAACCTTTAATATTTACCTTGAAGTCTTATACAAAACCAAATATTTATAATCTAAAGGATTGTTTTGGTGTAGGTCCTATTAGTAGTTTAATTCGTCCATTTTATGACAACTCAAACTAAATTGTATGTATGGTGGAATTGTCATTGAAATTATATGGGGAAGCTCTGTCAGATCTAAAACTCAAAACCATAAACATAATTTACATGTATACATAATGTATTTAAGATGGTATGTATGATGGAATTGTTCTTGAAATTATACTGAGAATCTCTCTAAGATTGAAAACTCAAAACTTTAAACATAATTTACATGTATACATAATGTATAAGATTTGAATGGAGTTTTCCATATATATAAATATCTAATTGAATATGTATTTTCCTTGGTTGCTAGTATTAGACTATCAATAGTCAAGACTTGAAATAAAAAAGTTACTTTTAAAGAAGGGTAATTTAGAAAACACTATTGATATTCTTAGCTTCCTATGGACTAAAGCAGAGATGTATATTTGACTTTAAATAAAGATTTAAATGAAAATTAGACATAGCTTAGTAATGGTTAAATTAGGGACTTTGACTTATGGATTATGGACTCTAGATGAAGGAACATTAACCCTACACCTAAAATACTTGGACCCAACCATTGTGCTGGAATATTACATTTTAATATATTATATATTAATAATATTAATAATTAAGTGAGGGTTATTTTTATGATAAAATTGGCATAGATAATTGTCAGGTCATTTAATAGGAAGAGGCTTATTAAAAAATAGTACAAGCAAATTTAAAATCCTCTTAGATTCATCATAATATAATGTATATTATTTTGTCTGTGTATCATGGTGTAATCTTGATCTTATGCTCTACCATTTTTCAAGTTATTATTATAGCCACATCATTTGGAAGAGAAAGATGGATAGATGAAATGTAGGTGGTTGTGTAAGTGAAGTTAGCATGAGGGAATACGGCCTTTGAGGATTCTTCATATTTTTTCAAATGTTTAGTAGGGTTTTTTGTCCGTATTTGCTTTTACTGTAGATATTAAATCTATGTAACGCCCTGCTACACAACCCTAGAGGAAGTTGCAATTAACTACTCAAACGTACTAATTTTTTTTTTGTTTAAGTACAAATAACATGCAAGTTCACTACCCATTGCCAACAACCTCTAAGGTTACGGGACTAAGATTACCTTAAAACCCAAACAAGAAACATGAATTGAAACCATAACATTTAATTACTTAAAGAATTAAGAACTCATACATTCCATACATGATAAATTATATCAAAGCATAAGAGATACCACATGTTTCCAAATAACGATAATTTAACAATAAGATTACAACTCTCATTCCTCGAATGAGGTAAATCCAATAAACATGATTACATATTACATATTCCACCTCGATAACAAATGAGGGGTAATAAATTACAATAACAACTAAAAATAATGAAGCATGAAATGAAATTGGATTCCACAAGCTCTCCAACTAGAAATCTCGTCCACACGAACAAGAAGAAGACCCAACGGATTAAGGTGCACGTTCCACCCAACCATGTGATACCTGAAGGCTCACCCCCTGTGCTAAGAGATAGTAACAAGGATTCCTAAGCAAGGCCATCTACCTCTAGACACAAGCTAATACATAAATCAACTGAATTAAATATAAGTACAACATCACTTAACACAATGGTTACAATGCTTCCAGAGTTAAATAATCAATTGCATCATTGATACAAACATACTGCTGACTTAGGAGAAGTGTCATCACAATGTTACATGGGATATCCTAATAATTCTTCCTAGGTCCCAGCCCCCATCTCGGGATATCCTAGAAACCTCTAATGACTCCTGGCCCCTCATGCAAACCAATGCGGAATCAGTTATCTCTCGTAAAGATGAGATAACGATCTTGCCATTCCAGGCCTTCTCATTCCATCCCAAGTCTATACAAGCCTTTGTGTCCATGAGCGAGGCAAAATTAATCTTATTAAGTGTTTGATACCACCTAACCTCTAATAAGTTTATTTATGTTATCACTGGATTAACTAACTTACATTGAGTTACCCTGACACCACTTTGTGTGTCGGCCCTCATTGCAAGCCACTCCTCTAAGACAACACGTGGAATAACTCCATAACCCAAGGGTACACAAGTGCAACCTAAGGATATTAAATTCCTATCCACGACACAGAGTCAACACATCCCGTTCGTGATAACCGGTATCTAACTGGATACATTTAAATGCACTACCCAAGGCAATTCAAAGGTTGACTAACACATTACGACAACCCACAAAATTAAATGAAAACCCCATCTGGAAGACTTACATAACAAATAACTCTATTTGTCCAACATCAAGAAAGAGGGAGATTTCATAATGAAAAGACAAATTAGGCAAATTATTAACCTATTTTAGGATTTCTTAAATCCAAGCAAGGCAATAACATATTGCATGTAACAATTAAAATAATTAACATTATTTGCAAAAACTCAAAAGTAATTAAAATTACATTGACAATATTAAATGACTTAAACTAATAATTTAATTCCATTTTCCTCGATTATCCATAATAATAAAAATCAAATTTTAAATATAAATATATGTTAAACATACATATATATAATTGTATACTCAATGTATATACAATTATATATATATATATATATAAATATATAAATTTATTTAAATATATATTATTTTTTTAAAACTCAAATGAAAATTCCCAATCACTTAAAATATATAATATATAATATATATATTAAATTAATTAATTAAAAAAAACATATTATATATATATATATTATACATTATATATATAATAATTAAATATATATATATAATATATATTATATATAAATATATAATATTAATAAAAAAACAAAAGTTTTTAAATGAGGGCATAACCCCCAAAGGAGAGGACGAGCCATAGGTGCGCCCAACCTCCCTTGTGGAGGGCGGTGCTCCCTGTGGAAGGCTTCCCCCACACACAGGTGGGGAGCGCTGCCACAACAACGCCCTCCATCGGGCATGGGCAACCACAACTCATTCCATTTATAAAAAAATATTTATATATATATATATATATAATATTTTAATAAAATTTAAATGAAACCCCCTGCTTGCACTCGAATTTTTCTAATAAATTTAAAAAAAAAGAAGAAAAATTTCACCAAAGATAAAGAAAATTATATATATATATATATATATATATATATATATTTCTATTGTTTTACAGTCAAATTGAGTAAATTTTCTACAGAAAATTTACAATAAAACTAATTTTCAAACATAGTTTCCTGATTTCAATTTCTAAATTGATATGAAACATTTCAACTCCCAAATAGAGATTTTCTAATTTCATTTTGTTTTCTTTCCATTTTTCTATTGTTAAAATTGAAAAATTTTGTTGCAAGTTTTTTCTTTTTCTACAAAAATCAAAATTTCTTCAAGATTGCAACAAGGTTTTTAAATACGTTTGCAACAAGTTTTCAAAACTGAAAACCAGATTTTTAAAACATTAAAAAAGAAACAAGAAGAACCTATTTGAAGCTTGAAGAAGAAATCTGGTGTTGAGTTGCAATTTCCACTTTGCCAAAATCTTTCCAAATCTTCTTTCCAATCCAAGTGCATCCACAACAAGAGAAAATCCTTCCTTTTTTCTACACAGCGAGATTTTTCAAGAATGAAATATCCCTCTATTTTTCCCCAAATTTGGTCAATATACTCTAAAATATCCCATCCACTATAGTTATTACTCTATCCATTTTTGGAGATATTTTGCTTTTTTTGAATATTTAAAACTAAAATTTCTTTTCAACATGACTATTATTTATTTTTATTTTTTTAAGAGAAATTTTCTATTTCAAAAAGCATTAATTTTTTCTTTTTAAAAAAAAATCATTTCCACACAATTAATTTAATTAATCAATAAAATAAATCTAACCCAATATTAGATCATTTTATTAATTAACTTAAATTAATTAATAAATTAAATAACATTTCTAACATTATAACTAGATTTATTTAATAAACAACTTAAATACATAAAGCCATTTATTTACCTTTTCCAACTTGTAATTAAATAAGATCAAGAAGAGATGAACAACAAAGAAGAATCTTAACCCAACTAAAACTCGACGACACACTATGACTAGGGTGATGAATTGGCATGAAAAACCTAGCTACTATCTCCCAATCGAATACCGTTGGCCAATGGAAACGCTCAAACCTATGAAATCAAGTGGAGTTGATGTCATGTACCTGTCAACCTACGAACAAAGAGTATATCGAACATGCATATATATAACATAATAAAACACACTGTGAAGAGGAAATGTCAGAATCGTAGGGCACACAATCCCGTCCCCTTCACCAATACAGAATTACTAACTGACGAGTCTAACATCAATAATATACTAAAAAGCATAAAGCGTCATTAATTAAATATCTGCTAAGCTAATTCAAAGCATGCCATAATGATAACATCAGAGTAAAATACCATCACATCAAAATATAACATTCACATCGCTTTACAGTTTGCGATCAAATAGTAACCAAGTACCATAGTCAAAGTAATAGTAGAACAAAGCATAACAAAGAAAAGCACTATCCGATCAAAAGAGCCAAAAATGGAGGGTTGCTACAATCTATGTGAAATGAATTTGAAGGATTTCATGAATTTCTCTTTCCAAATTGTATGTCGAAGTGTGTCACCCATGAATATCTATTGTATTTGATGGTAAAGGCTATTATTCTAGGAAACAATAATTGACAATATGTTGAGCATGTAAATGCCAAAATGGAGAATAGAATGTGCTAAAATGCTTTGAATTTTCCTATTTGTGAATGAGAATAAATTGGATTCGTCAAAGTGAAAATGATTTCATTGACAATAGTGTCAAAGTTTTGATTGTAGATTTATATATTACATAATAGGATTTCCTGGTGGTCGAACCTACTTAAACTAGATTTCCGTAATTTTATATACTCATATCTCTGTGGATTTGGTTCCCACATGTATAAAGCATGGATTCTTTCCAAAATCACTACAAATATAAATTCAATCTACTGCATTAAAACATTAAACCAATTGGTTTGCAACCAAGTGGTGGGTTTGCAACTTCTGTGAAACATACCTTATTCCGTAGTGGACAAAAAGGAATCAATCACCTATAGATTAAGGATATGATTTGTAAGGTAAGAGAACTAGCTATGCCAACTTCAATAGCCTTCTAACACAGTTTATTAAGATTCAAATGAGATATCAAGTAGATATAGATAACAACTCAAGAGAGGAGGCTAGAGGACAAAAGAGGTTGAAAGTTTTTGAAATCTTGAGGTAGCTTCTCACTTAGAGATTGTAGATTGTTTTAGAAGCACCACTACATTTGTGTCTATTCTTGGAGCAAGGGGGCTTGTCAATTTCATTGTATTTATAGAAAGTTGATAATGTCTTGATCCACAAAATTGGTGATTTGCATCAATGGATAGTTGATAATGTTTCGAATGATAGATCAAGAGGTGTGTACATGGTTAGTTGAGTATGATGTGATTCACATAAGAATAAGTGTTGTTGCTATAGATCATTGTGTGTCTCAATTCACACAAAGTGATATTTTGTAGATACTTGAATATTTCTTGATTCAAAAGATGAGAGGTGTACTTGTGAATAGTTGAGTAGTTTTTGAATCAAAGGTATTTATTGTTCGATGGTAGAGCATCTACTAATGCATCTTGAATGAGGGGAGATTGAGTGGAGGCATTTCATCAGATTTCTAGATGGGATACTTTGTTCAATTATGTGGTGTTCCATCCTTGGTTTAGATTGATGTAACAAGGGGGAGAATGTTAGAATATTATATCTTAGTATAGGATATAGGTTAGACAATATAATGCCCAAAATTTTACACCAAAATATAGTTAAGGACAATGCATAAATTTCAAATTTTGATCACAAACATATGCATGATTCACAAAGACTGCTTCCTATCCACACACTTCATGAGAGCATAACAACATTTGAGCAATCAATTATAAGAACTTGGTCAAGTAAGCAATTTTTGTGGCAATAATGATAGGGGTTCAAGTGAAGACAAAAAATCCACATCATCGAGATAGACCTAATTAGTTCAACTAACTAATCAATAACTTGAAACATAATTCAAATTGCATGTAAAGTGATAAAATATATACCGATAGTAATCTCAAAGTAAAAATAAGAGAACAAGACCTATGGGCTAGACCTAGTCCTTGGGGGCTCGTCTTTGATAGCCTTGCCTACGTATTAGGCAAAGGCTTCGTAGTTCAACAACTTGAGATTACCCAACTCATATTTGATTGACAAGAATTCCCACATTCCACCTAGGTTTAAATCACCACTGTCTCATAATGGTAGTAAATACAAGAATGTCGAACAATGGTGTCATGCCCACATTTTAATGTGGATCTAACACAAATGTTGCCAATTTTTTTGTTTAGACATGTTTTTATTGTAGAAATTATGGATGCACAATCATCCTATAAAGCTATAGCCTTCAAAGGATCTTTTCCAAGAAGTAAATCACCCACACAAAAGTGTTGCAACTTAGGCATGCAAATTGAGATTCTATTATGAGATTGATATAGAATGATTTACAAATGTACAAATGCCTTGTATATATAAGCAAGAGTGAAATTTAGTATGCATTATGATGCTGAAATGTGTCTTGATTTGACAACATGTGAACCCTAACTAACTACCTAGGGTGATGTGAAGATAGGATAAGACTTCTAGAAAAGACAACTCATCCTTCTAGAAGGAATATTTTATCCTAAATACATGTGAATGGGGATGGTGCCATTATAACTAATAGCCTTGTAAATGAAACCTAGAAATTAATTAAATATTATGCCTAATTAAAGTTATGCTTGTGTAATTTAAATTATTAATTACACCAACACCCAACATAAGTGCAAATTAGGGAGGAAATGAAAATGCAATGATGGAATGATGAGTCCCAGCTACATGATGGTCATTTTAGGTACCCATTTAAACATGAAGATGAAATACAACTAATATCCCACAAATGGAGCAAAGGGGAAAACCAAATGGGAAGAAAAACCATCTCCAATAAGGAGATGAAATCCAGATAAGTGAAGAAGGATGGATGACTCCATGATACCCCCCAAGTACAACATCCATCACAGAGATACAATACAATCAATAGCCTCCTCATAGGAGGGAAAGAGAGACTATATAGATCCCCCACAATATGTGATCACCTACAAAAATGGTAAGTTACTATCTAGACAAAACATGATCTAATGTCAACAAACAACTTTTCTCCCTTTTGGAAGAAACAAAACCAAGTAGAAATGGAAGGATGCTTCCCTTTTTGGATAGGAATTGAAGTAAGGAAAAATGAATATGGATGATGATGGTGTCTCTGAAAACTTCTCATATGTCTCCTTTCCCAAGGAAGATGAAGATTCCACAATCAAATCAAGTGCATGCCCAAAAGGTGACAAACTAGGACTATGCGGAAACTGATGCTGAACAAGATCCAAAGACTGCAATACAATGATCCTTCGATTGAAGGAATAGATGGAGAGTGGATTACCTCCCTAGAATGAAGTGTCCTTAGAACCACTGAAAGAAGTCTAAAGCAAAAAAATATGTCCAAACCATGGGTCTCCTGCTAAGAAGAAGAAAATTGAATGGTAGATGCTAAAGAAACTCCAACTCCATAATGAAATGGGAGGGAGGAAGCCTCATGTATGAAATATTTGAAGAGGAATCAAGTGCCTCCAATGTAGTTTTACCAAGATCGAGATCCCCAATCAAGGTTAAACCAAAGGAATGTGGAGACTCAAGAAAATCCTCCAAAATAGAATTTGCATAGAGGAGAGATATCCCCTCAAGAATTTCCTCCAAACCTATAGAAGTAGCCAAGTCTGCAATACTTGAAACAAAGCCATCCTCTGATGCCATGTTTGGAAAATTGAATGTCCTGATGAATATAAATGATGGAAGCTTCAATCAATGACTCTGGACAAAGAATCACTAAAGGTGAAGGTCTATCAATTATCTCTGATGGAGGAGTGTCTTAAGAAACCTTGTCAACCTCTTCAAAAGATTCAAAGTATTCCAAAAAATCAAACTCCTACACAAAAATATCATCATGAGGTATCTAATCTGAAGTATGAAGAGGTATATGACATTATGAATCATGATCATCAGGGAATGATGGAGTATTAGGATCTCCATATAGCTCCAAAATATTAGTCAAAAGAGTATGAGGATAGTCACAATGGTCAATATTTTTCAACACATCATCAGCAACATGCATTGCAATAACCCCTAAAACATCATACCTTCAACAATTCCAAGAAATTTTTTGGATACAATTATTAGGACAGGGAACCAAACCATAGAAATGTGGCAAAAATTAAAGTGATTGAAGATGATGTATGATGCAATCTTTCCATTGTCTATAGTTTCCCATTCCCAACATTATCAGTGAAGGATGACTTGAAAAGCCCATAACAAATTATGACAAATCTCCAATATAAAAAATATATTGACCTTAAATATTGAATAGAAACTTCCAAATAATGATATGCAACTGAAATGATGTCCCTCAATGCAAGAAACCCTTCTTCAAATTTTAGGATGTCCAACTATTTGACAAAGTGCACCAAATAGAAAAAAAACAATGTAAAGCACCTAGAGCTAAAACTAAACAAAAAGAAGGATTGATAAAAAACACTAAAATACCTACTGATGCCATTGAAATCACCAAATTTTGACAATCTGATAGGAAGATATGAGCTTTTGAGTCCAAATTAGAGTTTTGTCTTCAGTTAATTGTACCTTTTTGTAGTAGCATGATTTTGGAAAATGGAGGGCACCAATGGAAAGCACACTAAAATACCTTTCCAACAATATCTTGTTTGTTGATTTTTGAGATCATGGTGAAAAGATATGCCCCTCAGAAGATCACTGCCCTATTAGGGCCTAACATGCTAATTAGGTGCAAAAAAATAGCACCTGGGCAATAAAAAAACAACGCCCTTGGTCCTTGATGTGACCGTGGGCTAAAGTGAGGCAAGAAAAGGCCATTGGAGGAAAAAAAAACTCAATTGTGTATGTGACCACAATGCATGCAGAGAGGGCTAGGATCGACACAACAGAGAAGGTGTGGTCGGTGGGAGTAGATCGGTCGATAATGGTTGACATTGGGAGGAAGCACATGTTGGTAAAGACATCGGTAATGAATGGGCTAGTGGGAACACAAGATGCTAGCAATACAAGTGACAACAGCTAGTGAAAGGACCCCCAAGTGGCTGACAATGGAGTACTCCTTGCAAAAAAATAAAGCAATTAACAAAGCATATTGCTGCAAACTTTGTGATAGCCGATGAATATCAAATTTGGTTTTTAATATTGCCAAAAGGAAATTAAAAATAAAAAAAATATTTTCGAATATACACCAACCATGTAGAAATTTATAAATCAAAATGTATGTTGATTGTGAAATATTAATGCCGATGGTGGAAAAATATATGCCATTTGTAAAAAAAAAACCTATAATGTCGACTGTGGAATATTATTGTAGTTGCTTCAAATATATTTTTTTTTGCCAAAAAACTATAGAAGAAGCCTAAATTAATGAAAAATAAGACTACTAATCTAAAAAAAAAATTCCACAGAGTACAATGGACAACAATTTTTTTCCTTCTTCTGTAGATCGTACAATCCAAATGGTATGAATTTGCAAACCCTAAAAAATACCTTTGATGGCTCCCAAGTTGATATCTCTGATTTTGTCGAATGTGTAGGCAATCCTAAGGTTTTGAGGCCTTTTGAGCACAATGGTGAGGTTGGAGAGAGTCTAATCTGCACCAAAAAATTAGCTTGGTCCCCAAGTGGAGCCTGCAATGAAAACCTTCAAGCCTGCAATGAATCTCTCTAGCCCAACTTTCTTGATCTTGAGATGAATCTTCAATGGACAAGCTCTAATACCATGTAGAAATTATGGATGCACAATCATCCTATGAAGCTGCAGCTTCATAGGATAAATCACCCACACAAAAGTGTTGCAACTTAGGCATGCAAATTGAGATTCTATTATGAGATTGATATAGAATGATTTACAAATGTACAAATTCCTTGTATATATAAACAAGAGTGAAATGTAGTATGCATTATGATGCTGGCATGTGTCTTGATCTAACAACATGTGAATCCTAACTAACTACCTAGGGTTATGTGAAGATAGGATAAGACTTCTAGAAAAACAACTCATCCTTCTAGAAGGAATCTTTTATCCTAAATACATGTGAAGGGGGAATGGCCCCACTATAACTAATTGCCTAGTAAATGCAACTTAGGAATTAATTAAATATTATACCTAAGTAAACTTATGCTAGTGTAATTTAAATAATTAATTACACCAACATTTATTTGACATTCTCCTTTAAACTCTTAAATGTGTCCTAAAGTAATAGTGTTGATAAGAGGGTTCCCCCCAAAATGATTTATCACAACTTAATTCCTAGTACTTGATTTAAGATGTAGTTATTATCCTAACTTGAATAAACAGATTTAAGTGTAAAATATTTGTCCCTAGATAATTTATTTGAAATTTATGTGTATAGAAAGTTAGAAACTCGATGATAATAACACTCATATATACCTTTTTTGTCATAGAAATATATTGATAACATTACTAAGTTTTAACTGCTTTCCTCGATGATAAGAGATTTTTCCTTGCCATTTTAATTAGATAAGAACTCTTAGATACATGCAATATTTTTATTTATAGTAGCCTTGGTAACACTAAATTAATTAGCTTACTTAGTATTTGAATTGTGTACCACTTGGTTTTGATACTCCTTTTAATATAGGATTAGTGAGAGAGACTATTTTGGGTGAGTTAACAATAATAATGTGAATTTAATATTTATTAGTGAACAAATTAATTGATCTAACTTATAAGAATGTGGACTGCTTTAACACTACCCTTTAGTATTTATAGGATCCATATATTTTCAATTTCATTTTTAAAATAAAACGAAGTTTCTTCATAATAAAGACTTATTTAACAAACATATATGGATAAAATACATGTCAAGATCAAGATCATATAGTCAACACTACACAATAATTTGTTTGCCATAATTTAAAACCTAATTTTATCAACTATGATCACAAATGTGTCTTATAGAGTTCCTTATTGGAGCTCAATCCTCCTCAAAATAATCTCCCCCAAGTTCTTTACACAATGCCCTTAGGTCTTAACCAATACTTACAAGTCTTAAAATCATTGTCACGTCTTAGATGTATAGTGCTTTATAATTGAAAGAATAAATATAGAGGAAGATAATACATAATGTATATAAATCCTTATGTATATTAACAAAAATAGTTGGCCACTATGAGATGGAATTGATAGGCACACTCCTCCTCAATGACAACTCCTT
Source organism: Sequoia sempervirens (assembly GCA_007258455.2). NCBI lineage: Eukaryota > Viridiplantae > Streptophyta > Pinopsida > Cupressales > Cupressaceae > Sequoia > Sequoia sempervirens. The sequence continues at coordinate 6,898 of VDFB02356540.1, read as the reverse complement.
GAGGCCCTAACATTGTTTAGAATGTAGATAGTTTTACATTTCATAAAGGTTTCATAAATGTGATTGAGCTAAGACTCAATCCTAAGACTTCATGGATATTAGTGGCTACTAGAGTTAATATTGGGTTTCCACAACCATAACATGGAATATAACTACCATTTGACCTTCAATATTGATATAGCTTGAGAGTAGTTTAATCATTGAGAACTTTTTTTAAAAGTACACATGGATTTTGACATGCATTGTTCTTTGATGCATAAATAGAGTCTTGGCAAGAGAAATGTAACTTTGGATATTACAAAATAAAATAATACTCTCATTTTTACTGAAAGAACACAAAATCACACACACAACTTGAACAATTTCTCAGATCACAAACTTCATTTGATTTTATAATATGTACCCAAACATTTCATGAATTTGATTAATTTGGAATGAAATTAGCATATATGAACATTGAATTAATTCTAATTCTTCCTAAACAATATAAATCCAATTTCATTCATATTCCAATCACAACAAATCTAGAAGGAAAATAATTTTACCGACCACATCGTATGCAAACCCCAAGCCTCTATATTTCATATTTTCCTCTTCGAGCTAGCATCACCCACTTTACTTTAACTATAATTTATTTATGACTTTCAACTATCTTTTCTCCTTTCACCTACAAGCTTGACCCCTCCCCTCATCTTCTTCCTATCAAGGCATGGCTAGGTGTTTTCTTCTTCTTTATTTTTCCTCCACTTGTGAAGCAAATCAAACTCTTTACCCACTTTATCTGCATTTTATCTGAAACTCAACTTTCATCTTCTCATCCTAGTGCCATGGCTCAACTATTTCTTTATTTCCTATGCTAAAATATTTTCCCTTCACATTGGAGTCTCCTCCCCTTTCATTCCCAAAAACAATCTCCTAAATGCTACCTCAAAATCAACCTTTCCTATCTTCAATAGTCAGTTCTCCTTTGTTCACTAACACCAACATGTTCCTCTAATTTTTCATCAACTCTTCTCCACTAATTAACTGCTTTCTTCTTTTCTCTATAACCGCTTCTTTTTAAAACAAAAAATAATTTTCCTCCTTATTCACCAAAAAACTCATTTCTTTTGTCCACACACTGATTACCTTTTTTTTCCACCATTATAATTGTCTTCTAATCAACAAGATCAATAAGAATGAACTAATCAACATCATGTTGCCTCATGAAATGACCACCTATCATGTGTTACTAGGGAATAGAGAAAAATGGAAAAGCAATAAAACAAACCAAAAATCTCAAGCCAAAACTGATGAGGTTTGATGCCCATACATCAAGCTCCTGAAGGGAAAAAACATGCACTCCCGCACATGAGGGAATCAACTAGAAAGTATTTGTCTATTCTTTTCTTTTGCATCTTCCAACATCACTCTAGAATAACAAAGATGTTTTCAAGTTGTTTTCATTTGTTTGTCATTTTATTTTTGTTTCTTCTCCTTCGTATGTCTTTTTCATCCATAACACTCCAAACCTCCAACTCACATTCATATGTATCCTTTTTATCTTCTTTCTTTAAACTCTTCCAATCAATAATATCATGCAAAGATTCAAAAGCATCATTCCTAAAATCATCAAAAACAAATTTCTTACTGTTTACCTTGCATGTGTGCTCCTCAAGCTTCTTCGAAGATGTTCCTGAAGGTAGGTCAACATTCTTTTCCTTTTTCATAGCAATAGGTTCTTTATCATTAGTTTCCAACTTCATCTTTGTATCTTTTGTTGTCCCATTTATCTTCATACCTTCATTAGCGAGCTTCTCCATCCACTCTTGTCCTATTGCTAAAAATTGTGCCCACAAATCTTCTATACTTGTTGCACCTTCTTCAAATTCCTTTTTTGTAATTTCACTATTCATTGCTTTTCCTTCCATATCTGCTTCTTTTTTTTTCTCTTCATTCTTCAATCTTTCATCATACCTTGCTTTTCACTCTCACTTTTCATTTCTTCTTCTCAGTGAGAAATTTCTTCACCTCTTCCGGTGCACATTGCTCACTCGGCAACACTCTGCTATCTAAACCTCTTTCATATACTCTTTTCAAGGCAGCCATATTCTACCCTCTTCTTTTCTTCTAAAACTATAGCATGGATTTGAGCCTTTGTTATTGGGAAGTTTTTTGCACATGAAAACCTTCAAGAAAATTCCCACTTCAATCCTTAAGCCTCTTCCTTTCTCTAAGAAGCCCCTTTTTTCTTCCTTCCCAAAAAATCCTTTCAAAGATCTCACACAACTTTTTTTTATATTTTGGACTCTAAGGAAGTTGAACTGTTTCAAGATCAGGTGGTTACAACAACTGAAATGATTTATAGGGTAGAAAATCTAATTCAAATTGAAAACTTCACAAAGTCCAATTCCTTGCTCATCTGTTGCAAATAGTCAGTTTAGTTAGAAAACTTTGTATATTTGGTTCACTATTGGGTTCTCGCAAATGTCTATTTTGTTTTCAAGTTCCTACAAATGTTCGATTTTCTATCAAGTACTCACAAATGGTTAGTTAAATTACATAGAGAAGCCCAACAATTTGAATTTTTTTATCATGATTGTATTAACTTGAATTACATAGAGAATCCCAACACTTTGAACTTTTCTAACATTATGATTGCATTAGTTTTCCAATATCTAGTGTCCATCCAAATAGTAATATAAGAATAGACTTAGTTGGAAAATTCTATTGGGAAAAATTACACTCCATACTTGGGTGATGTCATGATTACTTCATCTTCATCATATTTTGCAGAAGTTCCTTTTCTTACTGAACTAAAACTTTTAAATAGTGCACTTATCTAGTTCAATTACATTCATCTGCAACCATACAATATTGGCATCATCATGTCAAAACTATTCAACTGAACAAGTTGATTAAACTTTTTAAATGTTTAGTTCACTTGAGTTTACCTACAAGTTTCAATCACATTTAATAGTTTTGAAAAATTAGATTGGAAAGAAGTTCTTGCAAGCCAGTTGGTTATAAGGTTCCCACAAATGCCAATTGCACGTGAAATTCCTAAAAAGTTAGATGGGCAAGGAATTTACATAAAGCTAGTTGGCCATGAGATTCTCATAAAATGTAAAAAGTAGATTCAATACAGGTTATGCAGGAAAATACTATAGAGCCAGTTGAAAATGAGCTAGTTCAATAGCAAATCTCCACAAAAGTCTATCAACAGACCAAAACTCGCATGAGCATAACTTAGTCAATTTTTTCCCAATTTTCACCAAATCTAAACTACAAATACCAATTAATCTCTTCTACAATGTGATGTTATTAATTTGACCAAAGTGTTTTAAAAAATACTCTTGAAGGAAAAACCAAAAAAAAAAGTTACACAACCCAAAATTGAATCAAAATTGAACTAAAATTGAAAACAAACCAAAAATGTTTCTGGTTGATGTTGGATTGCCTATGGACCTGAATGCTCCTACATTAGAAACCATTTCACTTGAAACTATAAAATGTTTTCTTATGAAAATTTGAAATTCAATTGAATTTATATGTAAAATATTGAGCAAAACCCTTTTAGTTGAAAGTGTTTCGATTTAAACACTTTTGATTTGAAAGTGTTTCAGTGAAAAATCTTTTGCACGAAATTATATGCGGCTACTTATATGGTAATTTAACTCCTCTTTTGGGGAAAATTCAAAAAAAATCACTTAAACTCTAAATTTTTCCAACTAGGGGTACATTCATGAAAATTTAAAAATACCATTTTGTAGAATTAAGAGTCTTGAATCCATTTTTTTTTTTTGATATCTTGAGTAGTTTTATTATGTTTTTCTTAAATTTATTGTAAGTAGGTGTTTATAATGAAGCATGAGGGTAATTATATATATATATATTAAAACATATTTAATTTTTAAAAAAATATACAGTGCACTAGTGGAGAGAATCCTCTCCAAAAGGGTATAATTTTTTTAAAATGATAAAAAAATTAGACAAAAGTTGACGTCCCATGAAAACTATGACATTATGGTAAAGTTTGACTTTAAAATGTTATTATAAAAAAATATTCATCAATTTTTTTTCATGCACTAGATATTGAAGTTAGCTATTTGAGGGAAAAAATCAAATTAAACTTTTTTTTTTGTAACGTCCCATGGACCTCTTTTTTTTAAAAAAATCAGCAATTCTATTTGTGGTCCTATATTTATGAAAAAATTAAAAAAGCAAAATTTTAAAATATAAAAAATACAAGCATAAACTTTTTTAAGAGTTCTTAAAAGCCACTTTTATGTGGTTGAATTTGAAAAATTGTATTTGTGTTTGTCATTTCTTTTACAAAAGTGTGACATAGGTTTGTACTTTTACCTTGAAGGTTTTGGTTACTTACTTGCTCAAGTTGTTTATTAATCCCATGTCAAGGGGATTTGTATTCCTAATTTTTATCAACAACTTGCGAATGGTCATTTTGTTGTCAACTCTTTTCTCACTCTCTGTGAGGAAGAAGATAACATCAAACATGCTCTTCAATGCCTAGAGGTTTTTTGTCAAGCTTTTGATTCCAACATCCAACAACACAAGACCTTATGTTATAGGAAAATCATTTCTTTCCAAGCTAGCTTGGATTGATCATTTTAATTGGAAATGGATTGAGCACATGGAGATATTCTAGTTTTTGGGAATATCCTTTGCTTTCCATGCCACTCCTTTACAGCTTTGGCAGGTTGTTATTGTGAAAATTGAGAAGAATCTTCAGTATTAGATTACCAAGCCTCTTTCACTAGCTAGAAAATTCCAAATTTACTCCAATATTTTGGTGGCCACTCATGTTTGCTACTCCTCATGTTGGGTCCCTTCCAAGGCTTCTTACTTGAAGGTTGAAAAGATACATAAATATTTTCTTTGGGATTCTAAAAATGGGAATTAAGGCTTCCATCATGTGGCCTAGGAATTTTTTTGCCTCCCTCATGAGGTCGAAGGGTTGGGATTAATTTTCATTCATCATCAAGGAATTACCTTGTGTTTTAAATAGACAATTAGAGTACTCCACAATAATGAAACCTATAATATCCTTGTTCATAATTGCATTAGCATGAGCACTCCTGAAAATTCTTCAGCCTATAAAGGCCTAGACTTAGGCACTCTTCTCACCATGAGTAAACCAATTTCTATTCAAGGCACTTTGGTTATCAAAAGAATTTGGAAATCTTGGAAAACCATTAAACCTTGGATTTTTTGGGTTGTAGATGATTTTCATAATGGTTTATCCATTAACCAATACTCTATTTGATGGACCTCACTTCTAAGTTCTCAAGGGAGACCATTGGCTCTCCTACCTTGGAATCATGCCTTGAATTTTTTTAAAAAGTGGATCAATAATTATACCAGATTTCATTTACCGAACCACCAAGAATTTTCTTTCCTAACCCACCTTCAAATCAAATTATAGATTCTCTAATCAAGACTAGGAGACTTACCAAATGGTTATTGATTCCATTCCTCCACAAATGTGTAACAAGATCGGTGTGTGATGCCTCAAACCTTGGTGGAAGGACTAGAAGTGGTTTCCAAACACTCCCTTTTGGAATTACAAGCCCTCTAAAGGTTATTATTGGTTGTCTCCAGACTTGCATATGGTGGATCAACTCAATCTTCATTGACTACTACAATCCTCTAACAAGATATGGAAAAAAATATTTCAAGGCATTTGATCTACTATATTGGAGCCCAAGTTGGCTCGCTTTGCTTGGTGCTTATTGCACCAATTCCTTCCTTTGGGGACTTGTCTAGTTCACATGGGAATTTTGAATCCTAATTGTTCTTTATGTAGTTGATTTGAGTCTCTTAAGTATCTTTTCTAGTTTTTTTCTGGAGCTTAATAAGCTTGGAATTGGATTCATGATTTCTTTAGGTCTTTCAAGCTTACCACCTTCTCATGGCACATGATTTTACTTGGGGACCACCTTTGCATCCCACACAAGTATACCTAGATTTGGTATACTTTCAAGGTGGAAATTATCTTCAGTATTTGAAAGATAGGAATGCTACTCTTTTTTCTCACAATGTTGTCGATAAACAATTTTCTTTGTATAATAAACCAATAATTTTCTCTAATGTTCTTATGCATATTCAAGTGCAAGATAGCAAGGTTGCACTTGAATTTTCACATCTCAAGAGCTATTGGACCAATAGGGTAATGACACATGCATTGTTTCTTAGGTTCCTCCAATTTCATCTCCTCTTGAGGGCATCGACATGGACATGACCACTCTTTCTAGTGTGATAGCCATAGATATTATGGTTCTCACTATCGTGGTCATGTGCCTCAAAATATTCAAGCTCTATTGCCTATGGGTGATGACCTCAAACTTCACGTCTTCCATCTCTAAGGTGGGAATTTGGCTGGCCCAACATTGACAATTTCTCCCATGTGTTCCTCACCATGTCTTTGGTTTGCACTCAATAGCCTCCTAAGGAGAATGAACAAAATGTTGCTACTCTCACTAGTATGGATTTTATAGGTGATTCCATCCTCTATAATGTTTGAGTGAAGCCTAATGATCATGACCCTCCTCCTCCGCCTACCATAGCCATGACAACTTTATTATGTTTTTGGGCTTGACCCTTTTGTAATAGTTCTTTTGTTAGACTTGTGGATGTGTTGTATACCTCCCTCCTTTCTTAATGAATATTGTCTTATTTTTTTTTTTAAATTAATAAAATTTAAATAGAAAATATTCATAAAAAATCTAAATTAAAAAATTAGTTAATTTACCATTGTTTTAGTTAAGTCTTGAATCGATGTAGGTATGCTATCATTCTTGGCATTAGTTGAAATTACAATTTATTTTTGAATATATGTATTTATGTATACATATATACATACATACATACATACATACATATTTATACATATGAACAT